>CM076978.1:10455194-10650194 GCA_039105355.1 Benthosema pterotum
GCCAATTCAGCTGTAATGCAGATAGAAGTCATCTTGCACGGGGAAATCTGTCACAAGCCGGTAGTCTGAAGCATGTGTATGTGTGTGAGGGGTCTGTGAGGATTACATAAAAAGCAAGAGATGTGCCCTTGTTTCACAAAAATCTGGTCTAGCTCCATAAATCTCCAGCAAGACGAAACAGAACATTTGTCAAAATATTCTCCCAAAAATAGCCAATCTGAGAGTTGACAATGTGTCGCTTTCAGAGCTTGTAGATTGGCCCCTGCCCGGCAAACCAAGAGAATTGGTTTAGAAGGGAAGTTGGTTCAGAGTAAAGACCCCAAGGGAAGTGTTTCTGAAAGTGGTGTCTGGGAACCCTCAGGGGGTCTCCGGTGTGGTTATAGATCAAAAGTAGTTAACATAGCTTCTGAGCCTCACCATAGGCTCTGAGGTAGAGTGAACCGATGGGAACCGTTCTGAACAATTCTGGTTTGGATCAATATGCAGATGCTAGATGCAAAATCAACGTGTGACGCGACCCCCAGCTTGAAAACCCCTGTTACCTAGACCAGTGGTTTTCAACCAGAGAGGTCTGGGAACCACCAGTGGTCCTTGGGAGGGTTCCAGGTGGTCCCCAGCTGGAACAATGTAAAGTTGGTTAACCAGATGTAACTCTTTGAGAGTGTAAAAAATGAAACCAAATGGACCCTTGCGGGTCCTTTTGGTTTCATTTTTACGCTCTCAACGAGTTAAAATATTCATCATCTGAATTAGCCCAAGTCTACACAACTAGGGTCTAACTTTGCCTGTCATGTGTCCGAAATCCAGCCTGGAAATGAAGCCAGGTGGTCCCTAGCTAAGTTGGTTAACCAGATGTAACTCCTGAGAGCGTAAAAAATGAAACCAAAATGGACCCTTACAGGTCCATTTGGTTTCATTTTTACGCTCTCAAGAGTTAAAATATTCATAATCTTAACACAACTAGAAGATTAATCATTAGTCATTAGATTAGTCATTTTGGTCTGTACTTTGCCCGTTTTTTCCCCCCAAATCCAGCCCAAAGCAAAAGAAATCTTATGGTTTGGGGTCTGTGGGGTTAAAATGCCATCAAATGGTGGTCCGTGGCTCAGATGCCGAATAAATAGTGGGCCCTGGGATGAAAAAGGTTGAAAACCAATGCTATAGACGACTGTGGTAGTGGTGGGGGCATTATATTGAAATGAGGCCGGCCTCAGAGGGCTGCATCCCAATGAGGCCAGCGCAGCAGCAGCAGCAGCAGTGGTAGTGGTAGCACTGAGGAACAGAGCCCTGCTTGGTGTGTAATGATATAAACAGAGCAGACGAAGAAGGGTGGGAAACGGATGCTGCCAGGTTTTGCTCCGAGGGCGCCAGTGGGGTTTCCCTTGATCAGGGATAACACTCACAGACTGACTTATTTAGGGAAGTGCCTTGAGTCCGGCAGAATGGTAGCAGCAGCCATGGCAACGTTGAGAACAACAAAGATGGAACATCTAAATCATGGGTATGATGATTTAGATGCCCATGATTTAGATTTTAGATGCTCCACCTGCTCTGCATGTCGAAGTGTTCTTGGGCACAGGGGTGGACTGACAGTCTGGCATACAGGGCATTTTCCGGTGGGCCGACCCCCCGGGGGCCGTTAATGTCGTTTTGTTTTAATTAAAAAAAAAAAAAATGAATAAAAAAAAAAAAATCTGCACAAAACCGGCCCACAAATCAGTGCTGGCTGGCGGCCCTCTGTCCTCTTCAAATGAGACTGCCTATTGCAGGGTTTTTATAGTTAACTAAAACGAACTAACTAATTTTTGTTAGCCCGAGCCCAGCAGAGCCCTTATGTCTTAAATTCTCATGGGGGCTCAGGCCCCGGAAGCCCCACAAAGATTGCACGCCTGATTGCAACGCTAATTATAAGGGTCTTCAGAGGGCCGCTCTGAGACAAATTGCCCGGTACGTTTTGAGCTCCCAGTCCACCCCTCCTTGGGCAAGACACTGAACCCCAAAATCAGGGGCGGATATAACACTTCCCAATTGGCGGGGCAGATACCATACCATACAGGACTTTTATTAGTCAAGTAAACCATCAATACTAACATCAGTTGTTGTTGAAGTTGCAACAGACACACAGCATGCATAAAGCTAAAGGCCCATGCCTAGATCCGCCCCTGCCCAAAATGCTCCCCGCATGTCCTGGTTGTGTCTTGTCTTGGGTTTCTGCTGCAGTCGGTGTATGAACGTGTGTGAATGGAGGAATGGAGTGCACTATGTAAAGTGCCATGGATGAAGGTGCTATGTAAATGCATTGCTGTTTAAAAAAACATCACAACGCAACATGTTGTGAGCTGATAGATTGGTCATTAATGCTATTCGTCATATAGTATATAGGGGTTACAGTATGTGCTTAACTTTTAATTTTGAGGCGTTATTCAGGGACTTTGATTTGGCAAACGTTCACAATTTCAATTATGCTTGTGTTTAGTTATGCAGTCGAGCCTAACAAATCTAAAGGCTTTGGTTATTGAGGCAGTACGTATGACTGAAGCAGATTGAAATTCATTATGTTTAATTAACAGCTTATGCAGTATTTTATACTTTATCTTATAACAGTGTCACATGGAAATAGCAACAAAACCCATCTACAAATCTCAAAACATCAATGAACGTGTAGATCTGTGAAAATATTGTGAAATATGTGAACATTTCAGTAATTGAAAGTGGCATCATTAATAATGATGCATTAATTGCCATGCATAGGATAATGCAAATATTCTAATTATGAATGTAGTGTAGCCTATTTATCCATCTCTGTTGACAATACTTACATAATATACATCATAAATAATTTAATCCTAATATATTTGATTTAGATCATCATTTACAGTATGTACGAAAAGAGGATGGAGCAGTTAACGAGAATGCCAACTATGTACTATATTCCTTTAAGCAACACAATATCTGCAGCAGCATCTATGTCTGCTTCCATGTGTTCAGAATTTGCGTCAAAGCCCAATAATAAAAATAGACTTTATGTAGTAAACAACGACACTGAAGAGGCAGCGACACTGTCAGCTAAGGCTCTGGGCTATGCTATCGGCTATGTCCCAACTCTCACTTTCTGCAGAGCGTTATCTTGATTGTCACGGGTCCCACACACACATTGTTCCATAGTTTAATGTTGGGTCGGGGAATAAATATAGTATGAATGACAGCTTGATTAATTTGACAACTTCGTTCAACTCTGTCCTCACATTATAACGATAGATATAGTGCAACCTGGCTGTGAAATGTTGTCAGAGTAAAAGAAGTGACTACGTGGCTATGAAAAACAAGCCCAAAGTAGCTTATAATTATAAGACTGTCTGGAGGCTCAGAGCTGCAGCCATTGGCTCATGATACGGGCACACAACCAATGGAACAACAAACACAGACCACCTCCCGCTTGGAAAACATTTGAAACAGCGGTGGACATGAGTCGAAAAACGTGTCTACTTTTTTACATATCCCTAGTTGTGAGCTTCTCTGGAGTATTTTTATTCACCGTCCATTCTCATCCTACACTGCTGATCAGGGTACAAACACAAACAGAGACTTCTCCGTGGGGGTCTAGGGACCCTCTCCCTCTCCTTGCCTCTCCTGCTGCCTTGAAAACATCTATCTCCATTTTTCATTTTTATTATTTGTTTGTGGTAAATTAATGAGCTATACTTTATCGTGCCCAAGAATATCTGATCTGCAAGCTCACAATGTGTCACACTGCAGCGCATGTAGTGCGCATCCAACTATTTTGAAATGGTTGTCCGTGACTAAACAAATTGAGCTACTACTGCGACTGCTAAGTGGACAAAATACTTTTTTGTAGTAACCGTACAAAATGCACTTTGTATAATAGGCCTCAGGGTTTAATAGGTTACGTCTGTTGTTGGCTTGTATATATAATTTAGCCAATTAATGCAATAAATGCATACTAAGTGCTTGTGGCTAAACACCGGATCTATGGGAACAACAGCTCACGTTATTAACTTTTTGTTTATTTCCCGACAAGTATAAGGGTAATTATTAGACATACATGGTTTCGACCCGACAGCGACGGGCAGTGCTATCATAATGCGGAGCATCTCTTGTTTATCGCGGGCCTCAGCCTAGTCTTCCTCCAGAGACGGTTGATGTCATTAATCTCCAAGAATTAATGAGTGCACATCTTGGCTCGCTCACTCCTACCTCCCCGAGTCGTTGCTCCCTTCCTCCCTTGTATTGTCTCAGAAGATCATCAGGAATTTTGTTGTCTGTGTGTGTGTGTGTGGTGGGGGGCGGGTGCGTGTGCGTGTGTGCAGAAGTGTGTGTGTGTGTATGGGTTGTTATTAGTGCCATATTCACAAAGGTTTATATAGTACATTACAAGTTAGCGTGTACAAATCCGTACTAAACACGTTAGACGCAAGTCCTTTGTGTGACAAATCTGTGTTAACGTGTCTCTGTGGTAAATGCATTGGACAGTCACAACACATTTGACGTGTCACGTGCATGACTATGGCACTAATCACACCTCTACCTACACCCCGTGTGGCAATGCTGGATAGCTGTGTACATGTATCACGCACACATGTCACACATCGAAAATGCATTGGACAGACATGTGGGCTACCTGATGGCACGAGTGTTTGTGGTGTGTGTGGTGGGGGGGGCGGGGGCAAATTGTCTGTGTTGATACGCTATTCTGTGTGAAGCATATGAGGTAGATTGAAGTAATGATCAGCGCCACAGCAATGCTATGATTTCACATCAAAAGGGCTTTTTAATGCGCTAGAAAGCTTACGCGTTTAACACGTTAGATGTGCGGCATCCGTGTTGACTTGGCTCCATAGAAAATGCATTGGACAGACACGACACGTTTGTCTCCCGCAATATGTTTGACACGGAAGACACACGTCCACTATAACAACCTTTGTGAATATGGTACTGATAACACCCTATATTGCGTGTCTGTCTGTGTGTGTGTGTGTGCGTGCGTGTGTGAGTGCTTGCGTGCGTGCATGTGTGTGCATGCGTGCGTGTGTGTGCGTGCGTGCGTGCGTGCGCGCATAAATGCAGTTGATGTATTGATTGGCCTAAAGTAGTACTGTGCAGGGGAAGTCAGTTTGCCATTAGTCTACAAGATGTCAATTTGCCAGACACTGATAAAATGTAATTAGTATACCTGTGGAACTGCAACGTGCCATATATCATCTTCCTCCCCCAAACACACACCCACACACACACACCCACGCACCCATGAGGGGAAATATGCTGAGTGAATGTTTAATTAGGTCTGGCCATAAGTTATGATAACATGGAGACAAAATATTACAATATTATTATAATATATATATATTTTTACGCATTATCATCTTTGGGAGTAAAGACATGAGTGGGCACACTGGGTTAATCATCATCAAAGAGCCAAAAGCAATTCCATTTTTATCCATAGGAGGCTTTTCAAATGCAACAGATATAACCGTTCTTTGCATAAAAATAATTTTCGGGTGTTAATTCCTCTCCAATTTACTTGCGCATGGGGTGCCATGATGTAATTGGCTGGCAAAATTAGTGGGAGGGGCCTATATGAGTGATTGTGGCAAGCACACTTTGCATTTTTTTTCCAATTCTTTTCCAAAATTGAGACTTCTAGTTGCGTACATGTCCTATGGTTTAAACAGGTTTAATGTTGTATTTATTCATGTTCTCTAATCGTTTATTGCAGGGGTTTTCAACAGGTGGTCCGGGGACCGCCAGTGGTCCCTGAGAGGGTTCCAGGTGGTCCCCAGCTAAGTTGGTTAACCAGATGTAACTCTTGAGAGACAGATTTAACTCTCAAGAGTTAAAAGTCTGCACAACTAGAAGATTAATGATCATTTTGTTCTGTATGTTTTGCCTGTTTTGTTTCCCGAATCCAGGCTAGAATTCTGTGGGGCTTAAATGTCCTGAAATGGTGGTCCGTGGCTCAAATGCTGAACAAATGGTGGTCCCTGGGATGAAAAAGGTTGAAAACCCCTGATCTTGCATGCGTTGAGGTTAAACACAGATCATTAGGCGTAGTTATGCCGCTCCCCCATTGCCAACCATTTCTATGTTTCCAAGTTGAGTGAGCTGGAGTTTTGCTGATTGAAGATAGAAGTTGTTTATTGGATCGAGCCCATGGTTCATTATAATGCTAACATCAAAACAAGTAGGGGGGAAGTGGAAGGGGGAAACCCAACTTCTTGTTTTTAATGGGCTTGGCTTTTAAAATAAATAAAAAGCTCTGTCTCTGGAAGTGAAGCCGTTAAAGTGACAAGTAAGAAACCACAAGGAATTGGCACACACCCTCCCAAAACAGACAGATGGCCATTAAATTTTATTTGAATGTAGTGGTATGAAGTAACTACTATCATTCATTTCCTTGAAAACTTTACCAAGAGTTTTACTTTTACACTACTCGAGTATTTCTATTTCGTGAGGCAAACCAGAGCACTTGATTGGGCAGAACACTGGGGCAGAAAACCCCAGACCACAGCAAATTTACGGAACGTTAAAAGTTCATGTTATTGGGGGGGTTACAATGTACTTGTGGATCTGCGATTTTTGATTTTTAGGAATTGAGTACTTTGGCACTATTGCTTTGGCAAAGTTTGTAAATTTTAACTCAACTCAAACTTTTTACTCAAGCAAAATGTTTGATACAGTTCATATATTGTATAGGTTTTACATATTGGGCAGAAGACTTAATTCTAACTTATCTATTCATCTATCAGCCTACTTGATTATACAGTGTCACAACATCGTAAAAGTAGCTGATTCACAACCTCAAAACATGCCGTGAAGCAATGCGCTTTTGAGCTTGTTGATCTCTTACATTTGATTTTGAATCATGAAAATTAACGACAGAGTCGTTATAGCAGATTAATTTGGTATTGCTACTCAAACTTGTACCACAGTTTGGATACTGTTCACCTTATAATTTTTTTTGATGTCAGTTCATCACAACGTGTTTTTTTATTTTTATTATTATTCTTTTTGGGCCATCCAATATCCAGGTCCCTTACTAACCATCCCCATCCCCCGACCGCCCTCTACACCCAATTAAGATTTAGGCTAAATTTCTTCTCTGAAAATTGATGTGTATTTATTATTCTGTGTTGCTTACATAATGCAGAAAGTACACTGAGTGCCAAATAACAGAGTTTATGTCATACTAAACAGGAGGGTGCGGATGACGGTATCAGATCAGGAGAAGTAGAATCTTGATTACTTGATTCATTCTATTCTCACGTAACACACAGAACCTACCTACTAATGTCACCATCAATGGGGATTTCAAGACAAATACAATATACTTTCTCTTCTTGGGAAGTTACCATGCCAAAATAGAAAGCCAATATGGAAGGCGAGTAGACAGAAATAGGGATGTTTTATGATGAGCATAGTGTGAACCAAACTACTGTACATTGCAGACGCCACAGGCAATATTTAACCCACTATGGATTACTTTTAACCTGCAGCACATGTTGGGAGTGACTGTTCATATGCTAACCAACATATAGCACCCTTCATTGCCTTGGGTCTGCCCGTGGCACAGTATACAGCAGGGGTTTTCAACAGGTGGTCCGGGGACCACCAGTGGTCCCTGAGAAGGTTCCAGGTGGTCCTCAGGCTAAATGATGGAAAGTTGGTTAACCAGATGTAACTCTTGAGAATGTAAAAATGAAACCAAATGGACCCTTGCGGGTCCATTTGGTTTCATTTTTACACTCTCAAGAGTTAAAATCATCATCTGAATTAGCACCACTGTTTTGTTGGCAAAATACAGCCTGGAATTGTCAATAAAACCAAAAGAATTCTTTAATTTTAGTTCTTTGGTGTGAAAATGTAATCAAATGGTGGTCGGTGGCTCAAATGCTGAATAAATGGTGGTCCCTGGAGTCAAAAAGGTTCAAAACCCCTGGTATACACCTCCTTGGTGTATACCTATACTTGGTCGCTACGTCCTCTGCGCCAAATCTCATTGCCGACAATAGCCGATCTACAAGCTTGTGGATGTGGTACAAGAAACGCAACTGAGGTCAAAATTAAGTGTCATACATTTACCAAGAGGTTTCAAACACTCAACAATATGGCATAACATTTCCATGGTTCATCCCCCGAGACACTGAAATATGAGTGTGTGATACTGTGATATGTTGACTAGTAGAATAGCTGCTGTCAACTACTGCTGTACTGTGAGTCTATGATAGGAGAATTAAGGGTGTGTTCCATGCAGATCAAACACAGCCAGGATGCTGCTATTGTGCAAGACTATATATAGAAGATAAGGATACTTTCTACAACGTGGCATGTACTGTATCATAGACACACCCTGAGGAAAACTGAACAGATTATTTATTTTGTATTGAGACCTTTATCAGATATAGTTCAGAGAAAGAAAATAAGACACAAACTAAATCCTTCGCTAAACACCACCCCAAAAGCATTGCCCATGCCAATCCAAGTAGTTTTGTAATGGTTGCCATAATGACGGCAAGCTTTCGGCACCTCATAGCTGTCGGGTTGGCAGTATGGGCTGTCATTGTGGGAATTGGTTGACAGGCTGTCACTATTAGTCTTGCTATGACAACCCGTATACTGACAGCACAGTCAAAAAACAAACAATAAATCTCATATTCGACAAAGACAAATAGATGTTCTAAAATGTCTGATGCATCTGCAATTGTGGCATTTTTTGAAAAAAAAAATGTCCTATTTATTGGTCTCCTCAGACTTGAAAAGTTTACGAGCCACTGCAGTATACCATACCGGAGCCCTATAGGTTCATCTTTCATTATGAATGATGTTAGACAGAAAGTCAGTTGAATGGTTAGCATTTGCCCATGGAGAGAACCACCACATTAGAGCAATGCGATCGTGTTGGGTTTTCTTTGAAGAGGGCAGCAAACTAAAAATGGAAATGGATTTGATTTTGTTACAGTATTTTATTTTGCTGTTTAAACCTCCCCAGGTCACCTAATTTACATATCCAGGGCTCCGTGCAAACCCACGCAAGCAGGAAACGACCTCATGCACTTACTGAAAAAGGTCTATATTTGTCAGCGTGCTGCATTCCGTTTAAATCTCATTACATTGACACTTTGAACATAATCCCTCTTCGTGTTAAATAAATATTGGCAATAAACTATGCAGAGTGTCCATAAACTTGTTGTCCCAAAGGGACCCTAGCTCATCTGCGCTGTTAATTCCACAGACGTTATGTTACACAGGAGTATGAGTAATATTGTGACATGTTTCTTTTCTACTTCCCAAGCGGAGATGGTTTCATAAATTTACCTACACAATACTGATACGCAGACTTCATTTAACCATGAGATGGACCCACATATGGCATTTTTTTTTAATACAATTCATTTATCTTTCATGTAATTGGCAATTTAGCTCTTGACACGTCCCTGACCATTCCGGACTATAGGTCACAATTAACTGCACAACAGCTGCTATATAGCATACTGTAAAACCAGGTCAGTAACATGTTAATTCACTTCAATTCCCTGGCAACCAGGACACGAACGTGGGTGTCATAATCATTAATGGGTCTCCTTTTCCTATCCGTGCAGTGCCAGAGTATTCAATAACAAAATCACCATACCTCTTCTGTCTGCGGGAAGTAATCAAATTTGGCATCTGCAAGCCGTTTTCTGTATGGCCAGGGATTCCAGTAAAAAAAAATCTTGAGACTGAAAATGATATTTTGCAAATAAGCACTGAGCTAATTAAATGACCCCTGTGAAATCCTCAGGACTGAAATCAGTACCCAGTACTGAGAACTTTAAGCCTTCTGTATGGCCATTTGATTCCGGGACACAAATGAAAGCTATTGAAATATCCTGACCATTACCAGTCTTGTCTCCACTAGTCATCTCACAAAGACACTTCCATCCTAGGGAACATTGCATAAAGAACACACTGGAACATCTACTGTACCTTACTATCCTATGTATTTCAAAATCAATGCCATTTGATATAAAGCAGTATTGCCACAAAAAAATGCATTTGATGTTCAGCCAGGAACTAAAATAGTGCAAATGGCAGATCGATAAGTTCAAAAAATGTTTTGAATTGTTTATTAAAAGTTATTTGGTGTTAAATATTTGTAAGTCATTGTGCAACATGGAGTCTTGGAGACTTATTAGGTTGGACAGAAGACTAATGGGAAGCCCAGGAGTTGCAATAGATCAATTAGAAGATGTACCTTTTTTCCTCATGGTCAAGATAAGAGGCAAGCAAGAGAACTGTATGGTGACATGCAAATTGCCCAAAGAAGGAAATGTACAAAATAGAATGCATCGTGTGTAGTTCAAACCTATGGTTATGGTATGACAAGAAATATTATTATTTTTTCTAAGATGTTGCTGTCAGGTGAAAACTTTCTATATCCAAAAGTGTTATACTGTACATCTGTAGCAGAGAGATAGTGGAATCCGCTCACAGTACCAACCACCATTTTTTTACACCAAAGTTGGATGGGTTGGGGATGTCATTGTGAGCGACACTTTCTGTGAGTTTCTGTGCATTGAAGCCCAAGCTAATGTACTGACTCACAATTTGTAGTTGTATGCAAGAAATATTTTATTGAACTTGTTGAACTCAAGAATGCATTTGCGGTACACTGTGCAAGGATGTAGATAGAGCGAGGTTATTTTAACTAATTTAGCCAAGGACCCCTAACCGATAGGGGTGTCCACGGGCCCCACTTTGGGGACATCTCGTTTACTATGTGACAAAAACTGTGACTCAAGTCATAAATCAAATGTCATTCCAGACAGCAGAGAACAGAATGTTTCATCAAAACCATGATTCACTTTGGATAGCTATAAAGGCACTGTTAGAGTCTGATACATACGGTAACACCATGCCGCACATGGGGCGGATCTAGGCATGGGCATGGGGGGGCAATGCCCCCCCTACATTCCCCACCAAACATGATGGCATGCAAAACAACCAGAGATATTTCCGTGCTTATATTTATATTTGAAACACTACAGCTGCTACTAACTAACTACATTTGTCTCACCACTAAACCAACAGTATTTCATCATTCAAAACAGAAAACTCTCTAAGTATGCTGTGTGCCTGTTGCAACTTCAACACCAACTGATGCTGTTATTGATGGTGACTTGGCTAATAAAAGTCCTGTAACCAAAAAGGGTATGGGTGCGAAGCCACTGGCCTCATACCATTTTCTCCTGCCCCCCCCCCCCCCCCCCCCCCCCCCCCCCCCCCCCCCCCCCCCCCCCCCCCCCCCCCCCCCAGTTGGGAAATGTTACATCCGCCCCTGATGCCGCGTGTGCACACTCACAAACACGCACACGGACGGACAGACGCACACGCGCGCCATCATGGTGAAAGACAGCAGGTGTTACTGCTTGTGAGTGGGTACATTTTATGCTCTGTTATGCAAAACGAAAAAGAAATGTCATTTGCAGTGTTGCGTGGAGACCTGTTAAAGAGTCCAACATGTCATCTGAGATACTGAAAATATTATTTCCCAGCACTTACCGCATTGTCCTGTTCATCCTTGAATCCACAAAAGATTTGAGAGGCAATTATATAAGCACTGAGAGGCACATTAGAGACAGAAGAAGCTGGTGTGTGTGTGTGTGTGTGTGTGCCGCATGGATTGTAAAGTATTATGCCCCGCTGCCTTGCACAAGCCCACCCTTACAGCACCAGAGGAAAACTACTCAACATCGAACTACAGTATGTCATTAATATTAGCTTAGAGTTGTTGTGTATAAAAACAAGCCCAAATTGCCAGTTGCATTATTATTATTATTATCTGCAGGGATCCACTGGAACTGCCTCTGTGTCGATTTTATCCTCAGTGCAGTATTTCAGGTAGGAACCAGAATTCTCTAAGGCGGAACCACTGTGCTCTGAGTCGTTAATTTCCCCCCAGACAAATTTGCTGTTCGCACACAGGGCCAGTATCCCATTGGCCGAATAATTGGCTTGTGGCATAGTAGTGTGTGGTTGCTGGTTGCCAGAGACAAAGGCAACCAATCGCCGATTGGTCATCATCAGAACAGCCAATGAGCGAGTATGGTGCAAGTGGGCATGAAAGCTAAACACAGTAACAGCATCCAATCTGTGAGTAAGGTGCAAACGCATTAAGCATAGACCAAGTCCCACCAAGTCCCACCCTCCTGTTTTGTGTTTAGCCTGGAACTGGAAGTCTAGAATGTGTGGTGTTATGTGATCAGTGACATCACGAAGGTGCACTCTGCAGGCCTGGACACGGATGTGAGTTATTGTTTCCACAAACACCACAGGAAACGGCGGCTGATTGATGGATGGGATCTGCGATCCAGAATGTTGGGAGAGTGTGCCGCGTTCTGCTGAATGGCGATGCAGATGCTGGGAGCTGTGTTGCTTTGTCTAGTCATTATTTATTAGAGCTCCCGCAGATGACCACAGAATGAGGTAGTGTGGCTGATTAATAACCGAGGGACAAAGGGAACAGAGATGACAGATGGAGGGGTAGGTGAAGTATTTAGCCTCAGCAGGTTCCATTCTGCAGGATACCTGACGCGGGTAATCACTTCCTCTGTCAGAGAGAGAAGCTAGGAAAAAAAAATGTCTTAGCTTGCAGTCCTTGTAGATTGGGGTCCATGGCAGCACAGCAGCAAAATCGGGTGACATTGTTTTGATCAAAAACATCTGGTTCTCTGTTTCGCCCCCTAAGTAGCAAGGCTGATTTACATGTCAAACACACACAAAAAAAACAATTGTGGAATGTGAGAAAGCTGCGCTGCTGGCTCATTCGCTTGTGGGTCCATTTGGTTTCATGGCTACACTCTCAAGAGTTAAAAAAATTCACCATCTGAATTAGCCCAAAGTCTACACAACTAGAGAATGTAGACGATTAGTGGTCACCTTTGATCTGTATGTTTGACTGTTTTGTTTCCCTTAATCCAGCCTGCATGGTATTGTGGACAAAAGCAAGAGAAATCTTTAGTGTTTGGGGTCTGTGTGGCTAAAAAAAATGTCCTCAAATGGTGGTCCGTGGCTCAAATGCTGAAGAAATAATGGGCTCCTGTGCCAAAAAGGTTGAAAACCACTGCTCTACAGTAGATGTTCAACTGTTTGATACGACTACACTACTCCTTTATCACCATAGTCAGCAGGTACAGTACAGTAGACTGCGGGTATTGTACTCCTCAAAGGCAGCATTGTCACTTTACCTGTGTAAGAGCGCTGACCCCGGGGACACACCGCTATCAAAAAAATGTCCAAGGCTCCTTTCCTGGGTTTTGCTGCCTGTAGATATGGCCATTAGTTCAACCCCCGTGCTTACGAGGGAGAAATCCCCAGGTCAGCACAAGGAGGCCAGACAGAAGGAGTGAGTGACATCCTATCCAATTACGTGTCACCTCCACAGAGCCGCGTGCCAAGCAGGGGCGGATCTAGGCATGGGCATGGGGGGGCAATGCCCCCCTATAAATGCCCAGTCTGCCCCACCAAACATGATGGCATGCAAAACATATTTAAAATGATTTGAAAAACTACTACTGCTACTAACTAACTTCAGATGTGGCACCACTAAACCACTAAAGTCCTGTAACTGAAAATGGTATGGGTGCGACTTCATGATGAAGCCTCCCACATACCATTTTCTCTTGCCCCCCCAATTGGGAAATGTTACATCCGCCCCTGGTGCCAAGAGCTTGAGCCGGACCTCATGAGACAAGCAATTACACCAAAAAAAGATTCTGATCACCACACAAGGGCCCACTGTACAGTATAGAGCTTCTTCTATCAGCTTGAAACCGTTAAGCTGCATATCTCACCGTGATGCTTCTTCAAGCCTTTGTTGCTTGAGTGCCAACCTCTAGATTCCTTCCGAGGAATATAGAGGGATTTATTAACCTGATTAATCAATCCTGTGTTTAGTGGGGAATGTCATTATACGCAAAAAAAAGTGATATAGCACACACGTTTTTACAATCTACAATACCAATATGCGTCACAGTCACTGTGATGCATAGAATTCAAACATTTTTGCTATTTGTCAATGCATACTGTATAGCTTAAAGGAAACATGACCAAAACAATTAATTATCGATTTACAGGACTGAACCATGTATTCTAACTTCACCCCTGTTATTGGTAACAACTGAATCCTGTGTGGTCACTCCTAATTATCATTAAGAATCCTGCAATGGTTCTCAGGATATTTAGAAATGACGATAATATAATAAAGCATACATTGGGGAAATAGTTTGGGCATGTTTTTTTTATATATAAAATTTGCCAAAAGGTGGAGATCAGCCATTGCCTAACGGCGTCAATTTGTGCTGTCATCTGGCAATGTTCAATTCATGCATAATAATCCGCCTGTGCCACTTTATGTAGCAGACACTGCAGGCTGAGCTTTTGTTTTGCCGTGGAGGACTGTCCTCAAAACATCTGTGAACCTATTAGAGTCAGCAGTCCCTTCCACTGAACCCTGTTATTAGCTGTCCATCACTGCGCCATTTAAAAGGCTATAATGGTTCCTACAAAGAATCGTCAACTTTCTTTTTTTTTTGGTCAAAGTTATTTAGGTACCAGAAATGGTTCCTCGAAGAATATGCTTTTCCTTTGAAGCACCTCTTAACTTTCCGTCTCTGGCATCGTTCCGAAGAACCACTTTTTCGGTTCCAGCTGGCACCGGGTTGCTGTGTGCAACCGACCCATTGTGTAATTTGAGTTCAAGCACTCTTTACCTCCTGGTGTTGTAGACTATAACTCTCTGAAGTAGTTAGTCTCATGCAAAACGCAGAGGGCCACTGACAAAAGATGATTGATTATACACTTAAAAGTGTATAATGCACATTTTAATATGATCCTCCGCATGATTAAGTGCGATATCGATTTGTTCATAAATCAGAGCCTGGAAGGTAGTCAATAACGCACAAGGCATATAATATAAATGTATTTGGGACTATAGGGCCCTTTTTTGTGTGTAGATATTGAGCATTGTTCTTTATAAACAACAAGTGAACTCGGCACTGAGGCCGCCAGAGCATCAGTTGTATAAATTATATCGGAGGTACATTGGGGACATTTGTAGTATTGTGCCCTGGGGGAAAATTCATTAGTGAGGGCTGTTTAAAAGCTTGCGTTTTGATGCTCATATCCTTCGGGGGGAGAGCGCTGTACCTCTGTGACTATACCTCATTACACAGGCAGTGGTAGAAGCGCGCGCGCACGTCGACACGCGCACACTGTATATTATCATATTTGCACTAGGCATACAGTACATTGTCCCTATTTTGGGGTGAATGTTCGACACGTTGAGAGCTTGTATGGAGAGTTGCTATTTCCAGCAATTATATTTGCTGCAGAGAGGTGAACCATTACGGGGTTTATTATAGTCCCTTGGGGGACTCCGGTAAATATAATAATGCAGTAGAGTTAAAAGTGGTTAATGAACGCTTATTGTGGAATTATACCATTCAAACCGAGATAGATTCAGAAAACTCGGCAAAAAAGCTGATAGTCATATATATACTGTACAGTATGTGGTGATAAACAAGCTCCGGCGGGGGGATGGGGGGTGATGTGTCCTTTCTGCACAACCACCGACATCAATGTATTTTTACTCACACAAACAACCACACGCGCGCACGCACGCAAACACACACACACCTCTCTTTTCAGGATACAGTACATATTCAAAAATATCAGAACACGCAGTTTCACACCACACTTCGAGCTGTCGTTAGACACTGTTGCTATGTTCTTAGTTTACGCATGATTCATGATGACTATTTGTATGTAAATTATGAATTACTATGCTTTTTCTTTTGTCATGCTTAATGTAAGTCCCTTTGGATTAATAGCATCTGCTAAATGCCTAAATTGTAGGGGTAAAAGTATATTGTTATGAAAGTGGCCCAGGGGTAGAGTGACCGGATGGCAATTGCAAGGTTGCCGGTTCGAACCTGGGCTCCTCCAGAGATAGTGTCAATGTGTCTCTGAGCAAGACACTTCCCTAATCACTCCTGATGTGCTGGTCAGTACCTTGCATGCATGGTTTCTTCCGCCATTCGCGTGTGAATGGGTTAACTGGGATCTACTATACGTATATGTAAAGCGCCTTGGATAAAGCCGTGATGTAAATGCACCATTTACCATTTTAGTGTTTGAATATGGAAGAAGAGGGACCCTGCCTGACGGTGACAATACCCTGAATTCATCCCAACTCAGCAAGCAAACACCTGAGCTGTAATGATCTGATTCTGGGCATTCTGGAGATGGATTGACTGACCGATGATCTCCAGTATAACATGCACTGTGTGCAATGTTGTAATTAAGCATGCATCTTTCTCACTGCTCATAAATTAAGTGTGATGGAAGTGTGGGAGTGAAGGACGGCTCCGTACATAAGGACACCCCAGTGGCAGTGCTACCATTTAATTAAACAGTGTTGTGACAAACACTATGTGCAGCTTACTCAACTACTGTACTTTAGTGTCGTCTTTTGCTTATTTCAGTGTTTTGATACTTGGTACTCCGATAGAATATACTGTAGATCACATAATACGCCATACAAGTTTATACTTCTAACTGATCTACAAGTGCACCACATGGCACAATGGTACGCATTGTGAAGTTCAGGGGTGGATGTAACATTTCACAATTGGGGGGGGGGGGGGGGGGGTGCAGAAGAAAATGGTAAGGGGGCAGCTTCATCGCCCCGTGGCGCGAAGCCACCCCCATACCATTTTCAGTAGTGTTTCAAATACTTTCGAATATAAGCACTGAGATATCTTGGGTTGTTTGGCATGCCATCATGTTTGGTGGGGCAGACTGGGCATTTAGGGGAGCATTGCCCCCCATGCCTA
Source organism: Benthosema pterotum (assembly GCA_039105355.1). Classification (NCBI taxonomy): domain Eukaryota; kingdom Metazoa; phylum Chordata; class Actinopteri; order Myctophiformes; family Myctophidae; genus Benthosema; species Benthosema pterotum. The sequence continues at coordinate 10,472,084 of CM076978.1, forward strand.
TGCCTAGATCCGCCCCTGGTACTTTGGTACTTTGATGCTGCTGTATGTATATAAATTTAAAATGTTATTTAGTACTTTTACTCAAGTTAACATTTGAACTTCTACATTGCCACTTTTACTCCCAAAACATAGAATGGAACATCTTCCACCAGGTACCATTTAATTGCACAGTGCTGTGGCAAAGGAGACTTATGCGTATGTGTGTTAAGCTGTCAAACTCACCCGTAAGGTTCCAGAGCTGTGGATGCAGTAAGTATACGAGAAATGAACACACAATGCTGTATATTCATATTATGTACAGTATAGAAACGCTATAAACATAATCACCGCCGTCGGGTGAATACCCGCAGTACGTACTGTACAAAACTATGTATATATAAACGGTGCATTTATCCAAGGCACTTTGCAGTGCATTTCATTCACACATATTTATATACCGGCTGAAGTCATGCAAGGTACCAACCAGCACATCAGGCGTCATCTGGGGTTCAGCCAAAGGAGATGTAGACAGGAGGAGACATAAACTGTATAGGCTATAACTTAGGTAATATAGGTATCTAACTGATACATTTAGATACATACAGTACTTTACCAGTAAGACACCCTGAGGGTGAGGTACTGCTGGAATAAAAAAAATGAAAGGGAATGATTTCATGGTATGGGCCCTCTTTATTTTATTTATATTGGGGCTGTTGAACGCTTAAAATCAGTTTCATCACGGCTTCAAACTGTTCAAAATATGCTTATGCTTCTTATCATATTATCTCAAATATTTTTAATCAAACTAGGTGATCTAGAAGCCCCTAATGCTTGTAGATTCTTCGAGTTATGCTCTATGGCTCTGGTTACAGGGAGACACACAGCTACTGTATATATCTCTGTAAAAACGTGCTCTACCCGTTGTTTTCAATGAGAAACTGCTCAGTAGGTTGAGCCAGTGTGCAACTGAATAAATCGTTATTTTCTACAGCCTTAACTTATATACTGTATATATGGGTCAGGCAACACCAAGGCTTTTGGGCAGGGCTGTCCAGAGTTTGAATGGACAGGTATCCTTCAAAAGGGAGACATTAAAGAGCATATATGTTTGATGAGGTCGGATTGAGGTCAGTTGCTGGACAGCTCCAGATATCCACTATTCTCCATGCATGGCTTTTGGCTCTGCTGGGTTTGATGAAGGTCAGTGTCGTGATCTCCATAATGGAGACACAGTCATGCAGCGTGTCACAAGGCGTGACTGATGGACTGACTGACATGAGGCGTGACTGACTGGCATGAAATGTAGGTTTTCTAATATTAGACTGTACCCTTGTACTATTGTAAGCATGTCAGTGCAGGTGGAAATAGTGAGAATAGCAGATCTGCAAGCTCGCAACAATGTTGTAGAGTGGCTATTGGACCAGTGGTTTTCAACCTTTTTCGTACCAGGGCCCACTATTTTTTCAGCATTTGAGCCATGGAACACCATTTGATGACATTTTCTACCCAAAGACCCCAAAACTAAAAATTGATTTTGATTGTGTCCACAATTCTAGTCTGGATTTTGCAAACAAAACAGTGCAAACTTCTTAATTAAGTGGGCTTATTCAGATGGTGAATATTTTAACTCTTGAGAGTCTCTCAGGAGTTACATCTGGTTCCATCATTTACCTTGGGACCACCTGGAACCCTCTCAGGGAGGGACCACTGGTGGTCCCCGGACCACTGGTTGAAAACCACTGATATAGAGTATTCATATTTGAGAGGAAAACATGCATATATTTAATTAATTACATCTAAAGTCTCCCTGTGTACGTGTAGAATTTTAATTCCTTCATTTCCCCTCAAGGGAAAGAACATTATTAATATTTACATAGATATGGAAATGATACTTAAAACATTTAGCAGGACACAAAAGAGAAGTGCTGAGCTTCCGTTCCTTGCTGTTCATTATGTTTTCAGATTGGACGTTATGAAGTGAAAAAAGCAAACAAACAAACAAACAGCAGCCGTATACTTGTAGCTGCAGAAATTGATTTGGACTCTGATCCTATTCAAAGCAATTAAAGTGCTGTGCTATGAGCAGTAGAGTGTGAAACACATTGCTGCCTGCTGTTGGATGGTACCATTTCTTTATTTTTATTTTATTTTTATTTCTTTGCAGTAGGCCTATCTGTACTTGTGCTGAGAAGTGCAATTTTGTACTGTTCTGTCTGTTGGGATGTTTTTTGTTCCTGTACAACAGTGGTTTTCAACCAGTTGTCTGGCAGTAGTGCCGCCTGGTTGCCTCACTGGGCAGGTGCGCGTTTGTATTGGGGATGAACTGGCTTTAGTTTGCTATAAAATACAACATATAACTGTCTTTTCTCAAGCCGGAAAATGCTCCTGAAGTTGAATCTGTGGAACTTAAAGGTGTAGGTAAAGTATATAAACTAAAGTATATATACTGTGTATATATATATATATATATATATATATATATATATATATATATATATATATATATATATATATATATATATATATTATTTTTTTTATTGCCTTTTCCTCCCTCTATGTCTCTTTCACTTTGATTCTGCAACTGTTTTCATGCACACAGACACTTGTTTTGCCCTGCAGGCGGCCCAGAACATTTTGTTGTTGTCAACAAATCCTTTTCGCCAGACTCATGACGAGGTGGTGCTATTGTGTGTGTAAAAATATATTTGGGAGCTTCTTTGTCCATATTTTTCGTGCTGCATGTCAAACCAGGGGTCCTTAAAATCTCATCTTTTCAAAAGGATAATTTTTGCCATGAGAAGGTTTCCCTACCATGCATTCATAACTCATAAGCTTCATTAAAGCTTCATTAAAGTAACACACAAAACACTAATATTATACAAATTACAACAAATGATAATTAACAACCATACCCTTATTCAGGGATCACCAGGGTTGTCCTTCACAGGGACAACCGGTTATCTTTGCTCATGAAGCTTTTTTCCTTCCATGACTATCAACATCCATCATCATTCTATCTCAGAAATTTTGGCCATCTGAGAAAAAAAAAAGTAAATATGAATTTAAACAAATGCTAATTCTGGACCTTTTAGTATCATTAAAGCATTAATTGTATTATGGACATAATCTGTCCAATCACAGGAAAATATTTGTTATGAGAGGCTTAATCTCAATCCATGACTCAAATAACCAATAAATAATGGGGCTTGACAAGGTGTGTACGCCATGCTTTTTACATTCTGCTCCTCCTCTACTGACAATATTTATTCCTGTATCCTGTCCTAAAATTCGGAAGTGTCGACACCTGCCTTGTTGTGCACCGTGTTGTCCTGTCTTTCCTGCAGATTTAGAGATTAGCTGAAACAAGCTTGTGAGAAACTTAGCGTTCGCCTACTTACTTCTGCACTGTTTGTTGATGCTGTTGATTTGTTGCTTGGAAGAATATTGGAAGCTGATTTTGATTTTCACCCACTTAAATCCCAGCATTCAGGGGAGAGCAACAGAACAAAGCGGTCCAAGTACAGCTGCAATTCAGGTCCAGATTTACAAAGACTATAAAAAGAATATGTTGTTTTTGCATCCTCATCTTGGTGTTAGCTATACTCTAGAGCAGGGGTTATCAACAGGTGGTCCAGGAGGATTCCAGGTGGTCCCCAGGCTAAACGATGGAGAGTTGATGAACCAGGTGTGACTCTTTGAGAGCGTAAAAATGAAACCAAATGGACCCTTGCTGGTCCATTGGGTTTCATTTTTGCACTCTCAATAGTTAAAATATTCATCATCTGAATTAGCCCAAGTCTGTACAACTAGAGAATGTAGAAGATTAATGGTCATTTTGATCTGTATGTTTGCATGATTTGTACCAAATCTAGCCTGGATTTGTGGAGAAAACCAAAAGAAATCTTTAGTTTTGGGTTGGTGGGGCCAAAATGTCATCAAATGGTGGGCTGTGGCTAAAAATCTGAATAGAGAGTCATCTTAAATCTGCTCAACCATGCATTTGAACCCAGGTCATAAGTGTTTTACCTAATAGAACCTGACTGGTTGCTACCCTGTATGACCTATATTCCAACACATTTTCATAGTATAGCTTTATGCTTCAGTTATCAGGTTACAAATCTGGAATTTAATTAAAGGTAGGGGAAGTGATTTCACTTTTGTCAGATATCACCCAAAAAATATTTTTTTCTGTTAAAATGCTCTATTATAAGGTGTGGAAACCATATATGGAGTTTCCCCCTCCCCCACGTTAGCAGAGGAGCTAATAAAAGTTCCCCAGGTGGTGGCGAATTCTCCTCCAATCAGGATCGAGCAGCAGGCTCACATAGTGTAGTTACTGTTTGGCGCCCCTAGTGCACCAGGCTGGAACTACAGGATGAATTTCAAATCACTTACCCTACCATTAAGTAAATTGGGTATTCTATGAAAATTTGTTAATTTCAGACCATACATTTTCTGGAAACCAGTTTTTATGCCGTAAAAGTAAAGCGAGATATATGTATAAAACAATGTATAGACCCTGTGTCCACAATAGTGGGAAGATACAATTCAATGACAAAGATATATGGCCGTAAACATAATTTACAGTACCACTTTGTGGCACGAGCAGTCCCTGAAGCAAGGGCAGATGAGAAATGAGCAAGAAATCCTTTCAGAATCTGCATGAAATAGCCTGCAGAAAAAGACTGGGAAACTTCAGGAGCTGCTCGCTGCTTCTCTTGCCGAGTTCAAAGGCTTAGTTAGGGAAATAGAAGATGAATGCGCTGGGAGTTGTCATTGCTTGGAACAAGTTGTTGACTGGTTGCCAAGCGGGCTGAAGCACGGCTCTGCTGTGCTTCTCTCTCTTTCTCGCTCTCTCTCTCTCCCTTGCCCCCGTCCCCCCTTCTCTATTTTTCTCTCCATTTCTCTCCATATCTGCCTGATGGTGTTGTCGGCGTGGATTTGACGCCGCTTTTATTTTAGCAGTCGCTATTATCGTGCTCAACTTAAAGCGTTTTCAAGATTGGATGTCGGGGTGTTTGCTAGAGGGTGAATTACCATAAGTCTCATGAAAAATGTAAGCCTTCTGCAGTTTGCATGCACACGCGCATCGTGTGTGTGTGGAGGAATAGGGGGGTTGTTCGCCATTGTAGTCAAGAATATTCTTTTCTTTTTAACCAGGATGGTGACGGAATAGTAAATAAATACTGTGAGCCCCTGCAGGGGCCGGGGGCCCCCCCGTGGTGCGAGCAGCAGGGAGGTAATGTAGCAGCCGTTGGGCTTCCTGTTTGTCTGTTGGCGTTCTGAGGCTGCAGACGTCCTTCATAAGAGTAAACTTAGTAGCCTTTTTGGCGACTGATCTTGGTACAGTAGCTCTGACACTTTTAATATAATATTAAAACAAACAATAATGCCTCCAAATACTCAGCATTGGCCAAATTGTCATATAGGCAGTAAGAAAACAGTGAAAACAGTTGATCTACAAGCCAACGGCTTGTGAGGCGTTACTGGCGAGCTTGTAAATAAGCCATTTTCACAATATTTACCGGTGGAACCACATGTAATATTGCTTACTCTTACAATAAACAAGTCAAACTAAATGCAACGTCTCTTACTCATACAATTACGAGTGTACGCTGTACAGCTCAAAATCTTGTGGATTGTGGCCAGAAAAGGTTTGACACTGCAGAAGTTCCATGCAGAAGTACAGCTACAAAAGGAATGCATTATGAGCCCTATACGACATGTAGACGAGTTGTATTTGAAATACATAAATACATACAGTATGGACTCCAGATTCATTTTGCCCTATATACCACATGAGGACAAGTTGTATTTGAAATACATATGTATTCCAGGTTCATTTCGGCTGCCTGCTTATTGTGCAAATTATGCTTGAAATATTGTGTCGAGAAAGTATGACTTTAATATCCTCTTCACGTGGGAAGCTACTGACGTGCCTGGTAATTCAATTTGCATCTCAGTGAGAGGCGAGGGTTCAGGTTGGGGCAGCGTGAGCAGTCTGACGAGTCTGATGCTCAATCCACGTTCGCAGAGTAGACCCGCCTGCATCAGACAAGAGTCGAATGGTTGTTTACCATGCCATTGCCAATTGGTTCTCAAACTGGGGTCTGGGGAACCCACAATGCGTCCTCATTCGATAGTCGAAGACTTAGTTAATGCCCTACTCCCCGGGAGCAAAGACTTGAATTAAAAATGCTTGCTCCGAAAGAATATGACTGGCGATTTTTCAAAAATCTACAATCATAGCATAAAAATAGCACATCTACGTACCTTGTAGATCTGCTATTTTTTTGTAATAGCTAAGCCACATGCTAATACTTAAAACACCAAACGTGGAAATAATCAATTAAGTACCCCCCCTTCTCTTTACCCTAGAACCAAAGGTAGAGTACTCCCTGTACTCCCTTGTAGTGTCATCAACCACTTTATCCATGTATAATGTACGTATACTTTTAGCTGGGGAACCTAACATGGCCAACGTACACTATATGTTGACTATTCAAAACTAGCAGATCTACAAGCTCACAACGCAACACTGCAATCATGTACTGTGTGCATCTGCTATTTTTGAAAATATTAGAATTTCAATTACAATAGACAAATAATCTCTCCTAGGCAGTCCCTGGCACAAAACCTCTTCAGAACGTCTACCCTCATCTGAAAAACTGTTTGGAAGTGCCGTTGCATGCAACACATACAGTAAGTTGTAGAAACACATCTATTGAAAAGAGGAACACCATGCGACCACAACGAGGCAAACCTCCTATAAAATGTGTCCGATGCCAAAAAAAACGCTGATCTACAAGCTCACAACCCGGATCTGCTGGATTTTATTTTCCTCATACGGCGCTGTGCGATGGCAGGGCATAATCGTGGGCAAGGGAACAGCCGATGGTGACAGATGGAGAGTTGATTATTCAGTGTTTAGGAGATATTAAAGAGAGAGAGCACGTGTGCTTGTTTTGGCCGACTCCACTGTCAGAAACAATCACTCTCAGCTCTAGCTCCATAAATCATCATCGCGCACGCACGCACACGCACACGTACACACACGTACACACGTACTGGTATAGCTGGAAATTGCCCCCGCTGTACCAAAGTGCTGCTGATACAAGTGTGGGTGACCATGAAATAATGCCATCAGTGACCACTGTGGGATGTGAGGTGCGACAGGGTGCTCAGGTGGAACCGAGGTACAGTACAAGGCCAGCATCTCAACACACAGCTGAGCCCCCATCCCTTGGAATGGTGGAAATGTGGTAGCTGAAGTAATATAGGCAGTGTTTCGTTTGAAAAATGCCGTCAGGTAGTTTTTAGGATACACAATAATCCTAGCATCCCCCTTTTCAGCGCATGTGAATATTGGCAACATTAGCAGATCTGTAGGCTTTCACATACTGTCATGCCTAGTTGTGACACGCTATATTTGCCGCTATTTTATTTCTGTACGAAGTACTGTATACCTCAACAAAGTATATAGTCTCTGCCAGATGTAAAATCAAAAACTGCATTTTGAGTTCATGGATCTGCCTCTTTTGATGCTTTTGTGTGACAACTCTGCCCAGAGGCGACAATACTCAGTAGAATAAAGCGGTGGTCATCAGGAAGGCTCGGCCCAAATAATACTCGGCCCTGGCCCCTGAGTATAGACAGAGTTACATTGTCGCCAACTCTATCATCAAGTTGTGTTTCAACATGTTGTGTTTTTTTTTTCTTCTCAGACCTATTTTTTCTGAGAGTGTACAGATAGAAACCAAATGGACCCGCTAGATCCATTCGGGGTCCATTTGGTTCACATTTGTACACTCTCAGGAAAATTGTCCCTCTTTCAGGCTGTAACCGCCCTACTCAATTTTCTGACCCCTCAATGTCACAGCATTCTGGCTGGTTCGAGTATTATTTGGGCCGAGCCTTCATGTATGCATCAGGAGGTAGAGTGATAGCTTGGGAATCGGAAACTTTCCCATGTCTCCCTGGGTTAGTGCTGAAGTGCCCTTGAGCCTGACCAAATTAATGACCACAGAGCCAGGGATTCCCACAATCCACCCCCCCAGTACATCCAACTCACCGATCAGCCGAAGCGCCCCTCAGGAATACAATTTCAGTGTCACACAACTCCTCCTTATCCGTTTAAACTTGTTATGCACACCGTATAGTGCCTATTTTTGGTTGCATGAATCAACATAATTTGCCAAGGAACAAACCACACATTGTTACATCCTAGACCCCTCATGCGCTGTCATCACTTTTCCTCTCCCATTTTGTTTATTGCATTGTGCGGGCTCGGAATACGGGAGTGGGCAAGTAGCACTTATGATAATGTGGGCACCAATGGAGCCACACTGGAAGTCTCCATTAGTATTGCACACCTGGGACGCATAAAGTCAATGATATGCTCCGATGAACTATGAAACAATTCAGCAGTTTGAAATATTGCCCTCTTAAGCAAAAAGCAACAGCTTGAAAGCAGTGCCCGGCGCGCTGCTGCCGCTGTGGTCACTGGCCTGGGGAGCGGAGAGTTAACAGCTCCCACTGATGCACCTTTTCAAAGAGAGGCGCATAAGCGCTTTCGCTCAGTTGTCATTTGAAAGCAATTTGCTCGAGCTAGGATCTCATTATTATATCAATTTAATTCCAATTATGAAAAAGACGAAACAAATTATTATTTCCATAGCAGAGAGCGCCGACGATTTCCGGAAGAGAAGAGATTGTGACCAGCGTATGGTAGGGTAATCAAATTAATCATCAAAACTGATCTCATCTCTCTGATTGCGATCAGATCTGCATCCGTCATGTTGTGCGGGTTATATGGGGGAAAGCTAAATTAACTGCGCTGACATATTAATTGAATGTATTCATCCACTCTTTTCAAGATGGAGATGTTTAACAAAGTGATTTCCTCCGTCTCCCCAAATGACAGGCACAAGGTCACAAACTGTTGGCAGGAAATTTCTAAACGTTGATTACGCCTCTGTGTTGTGTGCCCTCCCCTACACTTCCTTATTGAAATACAACTTTAGAAAAGCAACAGTGAATTATGGTCTCTCACATTTTTTTTTAACAAGGCTAAGATTGTCTAATAACGATGCGACGTCCCTGTTCAATCTTTATAGCTCAGTGGTGAAGCTACTAGATTTACAGTTCTCTAGCAAAGACACATTGCAATGCAATGGTGGGTTGGTGTGTCAGACCAAGTTGATCTCACAAATACATGAGTATAATCTCTAGTATAAATGAACAGAATGAACAGATTAGTGGTTTTCAACCTTTTTCATGCCAGGGCCCACTATTTATTTTGCATTTTAGCCACCAGTTGAGTCTATTCTCTCGGACCCAAAACGAAGGCTTATCAAGTTTGTGCAACTCGGACGCTTGGTGCCTCTATGAGTTGGCTCTATTAGTTGTTTATTTAGGGAATCGCAATTCCGTTCATTTCTACTATATTATGTGAGATAGATTGGAGGTGAGGTGGAGTTAAAACGTCTAGTAGTAGCCTATGAAACTCATCTTTAAGACTGAGGCAATATATAGGGTTAGGGCTATTAATACTAGGATTACGCGACAACGCCACATGGGACGCCTCTGCATTTCCATGTTTACTATCTCCATGCAAGCCTGCTGGCTCCATTGCATTCAACCATTTACTGGTAGTAATGTACAATTGGTGCTTATCGCTTGTTTTTCACATAAATCTGCTAAGGCAGTGAACTGTCAGTTGCATTCTGTTTTACACTGTTCACTTTAACCCTAGGTCCCTATTCTGGGTGAGTATTATGGCATAATGGGCGAACATTCTATGAGAATAAGCTAACAGCAAGGTCACACACCTTGTCAGCCTTGCATGCTTTTTCTCTTGGTCTACTTGTGTATGTCATGCACGCATTCATGGATTACCTTCTCTGTCCTATTACTGTATTATGTAGGATCTGGTGTGTGTTGAGGAACACTGATGTGCCATGGGGTTTTGGGACCACTGCACATTATTGCAGTATGTCCAGCTATGGAAGGTTACAGATTATCTTCTGATCTTTCTATATCAGAATTTCGACCTCATTTCCAAAGACTGTAGTGGAAAAAGTGTGTGTGTGTGTGTGTGTGTGTGTGTGTGTGTGTGTGTGTGTGTGTGTGTGTGTGTGTGTGCGCGCGTGTGCGTGTGCGTGCGTGTGCGTGTGTCTTCGTGCTCACAGCCCGACAGGCTAAGATAGATATGGGGTGGCAGTGGCACAGGAGGTGGAAAGGCTCTCTAGGAATTCGAAGGTTCTACATTTCCTGGCTGTTTTCTAGCTACCTGTAGAATTACAATTGAGCAAGACACACCTGCATGAGCAGGTCGTGACCTTTTATGGTTTCCTCTGCCTTTGGTGTTTGAACGATCGCAAGACAGGGTGAATGTGAAATACATTGGAAATATCGCTTTGGAGAAACCACTATGTATGCATGTACACTACAGTATATACATTAGATGGATTGATGTATAGATGGATAAACGGATGGATAGATACAGTAGATTCCATTTCTTCTCGTGACATTGATGGTAGTTGGATAATTTGAGGCATTTTCCCCCATTTTTTTTTTATTTTGCAAAAGTGCTATAACAGGTAAATGTGAAGAGGAGGCGGATTTGTCTGTGTATGAAAGTGTATTAAAGATTTCACATACAGTAAATTGCACTTTGTGTGCCTGATTTGGTGCTTTTTGTTCAAAACGGGCAAACCCTGCAAACTTTGGAAGCCAATTATAGAACATTAGGAGGAAATATTTGATATGGGACACATCCACCTTGATTTGCATTTGACATTATATAGCAACAGGTCTGGAGACACATATGCTGAAAGAAAACTCTACTAAAAGCCTCAGAAAACTCAACGCAGTTGACACACAGGAAAATAAGTTTGTTACGGAATCTGCAGGGACGTGCAGAGAGTGTTAGAGGGGCAGAGGCTGAAATCCCAAGAGGCCACCTGAACAAAAATAGCTCTCCACGGGTCGTGCTGCCATGCTTGGAGAGCTTGTCGATTCACTATTTTTGGGGATGCAGCCCAGCACCTAGTGGTCGTGGAGTAGTGCAGGGGTGCCCAAAAGGCAGATCGAGATCTAAAAGTAGATCACACAGCCCATGCGGGTAGATCACATGACAGTCCTCTAAAATGTATAGATATGTAACTCTTGAGAGCATTAAAATGAAACCCAATGGACCCTACCGGGTCCATTTGGTTTCATTTTACTGCTCTCAAGAGTTAAATTATATCTGAATTACCTAATTTCAAGAGTCCACTGTTATTTTGACCGACGTTTTGCCAGTTCACTTTCTCAATTGTGGACAAAAAGTTATATAGCTTTGGGTGCAAGAGACTAAATTTAATTCAACCTCACGAACTGTCAACTCAAACCCCAAATTCTGTTCTCAAACGTCAGTAGTAGCATATACAAGAAAACCTTCCAATTCTCCCCCTCCATTTTTCATTATAAGTGCATTATTCTTAAACACTATAACAGTAAGTAACACCATCACCACTATTTCAAAGTCAAACTTTCTTGGGGCCTTGAAATGGATTTTTTTTTATGTGTAGATCTCGTTGAGAGAAAGTAGCTCTCAAGTAAAAAAAAGTGTGGGCACCACTGGAGTAGTGTAACGACGTGCAGGGAATTTGTTTTTTTAAAAGGCTGGTAAAAGTGCAGAGGCTGAAGCCCCTTTCATCTTTGTGTGTGCACGTTCCTGATGATGGTGAGAGAGACTTCACAGTCACTTCTCACAGTAGCCTATGATGATGATTGTGTGCAGCTGCGCTACATGACTGCTGTGTTGGGAGCGCTCTGCAAGTAGTCTCCTAAAGTAAGCCATTACTATCACAGTCACGCTGTTGTGGGATTTGGTTGAAACTGGAAGAGATATCGAACCAGCACAGCAACACACAAGATCCCGGTAGGCTGTGCAAATATTCTTCCAGGACTTGTATTCATTTGGAAAAATCCCATTGTGGACATTTCTTGACTCGCCCCAACCCAGCCCACACATAACCCATGGGACCTGTAGGTTATGGGTCGGCCTGTGCATCACTAACAGACGCACGGACAGACAGACAGAGTGAAAAACATTCTCTTCACCATGCCTTCGGCCTGGTGGAGAGAACTAGCTAGAATCCAATATAGTTTCTAGATGTCTCGGTGCCCTCTAAAACATGGAAAACAAGAATACTTTGTGTACTGTTGTATTTTTTATGGAATAGAATATGTATGTCTATGATTTTTGGATTCCTTGATTTACTGCCAAGCCTTACTTCCCTGAGGAGAGAGGGGTTTAGTAAAGTTGAAAAAGATGCATTTCTGAGATGTATTTTTTTTCTTCTTCTTCTTTTGTCTTCTTTTTTTAACCCAATTCAGTCAAGGTTAGCCAATAAAAGCACCTGAAAGCCAAAGATAACAAAGGATACAGTAGTTTTGACCTCCAGCTGAGCGAAATCAACTCATCCACTGCTTATGAAGTGATACTTTCTGGTTAAACTATTATATAGTATACTATTATATATTATACTATGTTATATATTTGGCCATATATATTTTATATATTTGGCCATTATCATGTATTTTTAATTATAATAAGTATTCTTATAAAATAATTACAACAGTATGAATTAGGGGCTCATAAACATTTTAGATGAAATGCCAGGGTCTTTCTAAATATGCTCAGGACTTTGTAATGATCATTCATTAGACGTAGAAGTATTAACTCACCTATCTTCCCCAGACTCCCTCTCCAGTCAGAGTTCAGAGTTTGAATGAGTTTAGAATTGTCATTTGCATACAGATGTGAGGGGAATGTAATTTAGTTGACTCCATTTTTCTTTAAACATCTTCTGAGAAATAATCTCTCACACTGTGTCTCCAGTGATCACCCTCCCCTGTGCCTACCCAATGGGTAGGCACAGGGGAGGGTGATCACTGGAGAAGCATGGGTAGTACCCATGCTTCAAACAGGCCATATGGACCCCTCTAACTCTGAGGGAGAGCAAAAAGGAACCCAATGGATCCCAGAATTCATTTGGTTCCTTTTTGCACACCTTTAGAGTTGTAGACCGGCAAGGATCAGTTTAGTTTAATATATTGTATTGTAAGAGCCAAATATACAGTGATTGGATATCTTCATATATCAGTGTTGCCTTGCTTACAGCGCCCCCTAGGGGTCTAATCAATGCTCTTGGTCTGCAGCTGGTGTGTTTATGTAAGAGAGAGAAAAGAAAAGGACTGAAGATGCTAGCGTGAAGTGTGGAGTTATACAGTTTCGACCGTGTTTTGTGTGTACTTTGCACTGCCTGGAATTAACAGTAAACTCCATTGACCATCAGAAGTGCCTCTAGCGTTTTGTAAGTAGATCGAACCTTTGTTTTTTGATGTGCAATTCCAGTAAGGCTCACTACAAATACGTGTTTTAACCAGCCTGCTTCAAGCTAGTGACTGTGGCTATTGGAGATTCTTGAACATCATTTTTTTGGAAAAGTACGGCCACTATAAATATTGTCCAGGTTTTACCTTCCACTGGATCCCTCTCCAGGGTAATGGCAGTCACAATATTAGATGGGAAAGAAAGAAAAAAATAAATGCTGTCACAGGCTCAATGGTAGGACAGGTGACAAGAAGTAGTTTGTTGCTTCCAAGAACCTAACAGACCACTTGACATGCCTTTATGCCTCGCTTCAAAATATTCAAGACTTAAAAGACTAAAGTTTGACACTAACACTTTCCATACACTTTAGAAGACTTTGAAAAGCGTTAGATACCCTTTCACATCTAAAGACAAAGTGTTTAACAGATCAGAAGATTTCACATATACAGTTCATCGTGTAGTTATTTTCGAACTTCAGAGAAAAAAAAAATGTTTCTAGTACTGACTGGCCCCAGAGAGAAAGTTTTCCCCTGTGGAAAGCCCAGCTCATGAGCAAAACATTATATTCACCAAGTGAAGGACATCGACAGACACAAAAAATATTGCTCTCCTTGAATAGATTTGTGTTTCGCTGTAGTACAGTGACACATGGACATGCATGGTGATTTTGGGGGTGTTTGGAAATATGCTGGTGCCTGGTGTGCACTGTGGTCATTCATATATTCAATGCAGTCCACTGAAGAGTCCACTGCGCAAATATTATTACATTATCATGCATTTGGGCATGTTGGGCCTTTTTCACATTTTGATACAGATGATAAAACAGACTGACTTGATTACCAAATGAAATGCATCATGTACTACACATGATGCATAATGTCACAGAGCTGAGCAGTCCCACCCTTTGCATGACGTTGCCCATGGCCCAAAAGTAATTTTCCCATTCATATTCCTCATAGACTTCAAAAATGATTTATATAAACACGATTACACCTCGGACATAATCATACAATAACTAATTAGTAACAAGAAAATAACTTATTTCAAAAATATACAATATACAGTGCATAGTATATATTTCACTGTCCCAAAACACAGTGTGTGTTGTCATGATTTGCCACGGCCCAAGTTGTATTTGTCTGATTTGGCTTAATCATCTTTATATATTTTTTTTTAGAAAAGTATAGAAAAATGAACAGGGAATTCATTTCTGGGCCACGGGGCGATGTCATGAAAGGGGCGGGACTGTGCAGCTCTGTGGACCAACTGTGTGTGTGTGTGTGTGTGTGTGTGTGTGTGTGTGTGTGTGTGTGTTGAGGTAACTGGTTTATCCAGGGCATATCCGACAGTGTAGTCACAGGCTGTGTCCGAATTCATTCCCTATTCCCTATATAGGGCACTACTTTTGCCTTTCGCCATTTTGTTTAAGTGTCCGAATCGGTAGTGAGCGTTTTTGTACCCTAATATAGTGCACTGAAATATCCCACAATGCACCTGGATTTGTAGGGACCATCGGATGGTCACTAGAAAAGTGGATCTTGCCCACAATGCATTGCGCATTGAGCAGGACATCCACATGAAGATCGAAGAAGAATAATAACACACGTGCAGTCGGTGGGCGGGCGCGTGCGCACGTGCACGCACACGCACGCGCGTGCATGTGCGTGAGGTGCGCTCCGGCACCTCCCGAGTTACAAATTACCGGTAAACAACCCTAAATGCTTACAAACGTATTTTCACGAAACTATTATTATAACATTAAAACCATTATATATACATTATATTACATAATCGGTTTCTAGCGAAAACATAACTATATAACTATATATAATATAACTATGACTAATTGGTCAAACTTTAAAAGTGCATAGGCCCGCGCAATGGATTTATAGCGTCCTCTACCGACATTGACGTCATATCCGGTGCTCCCCACATAGGGAGAACTGTCCGAAATCACCACTATTGTAGTCCACTAACTCTGGTGCCCCATATAGGGAGTAGGGAGTAGGGAACATCCCTATGCATTCGGACACAGCCACAGTCACACCCAACTCTGAATGCAAGTTTGATTCAGACCAGGTGTGACTGCTGAAATCAACCATGACCCTCCCTATACAATGTATTCACATTAGCCCTATTGCTGGAAACACAGGTCTGCAAAAGGTCATGATTTGCTGGAGGCATTGCCGGGTCATTAAAATGACACGGCGTCCGTAGACTGTGAGGATCATCTAAGGTTTGCAGTTTATGAACGCTTCAACATGTGAATTGGTGGAGCGGTGACCGCGCTACATCATAAATAATACTGACCTGTCCTCTTAATCCAGTGGTTTTCAACCTTTTTGGCACCAGGCAGGGCCCACTATTTTTTTTCAGCATTTGAGCCTCGGACTACCATTTGAGGACATTTTACCTCCACAGACCCAAAACTAAAGATTTCTTTTTCTTTTGTTGACAATTCCTGGCTGGGTGTGGGAGACAAAACAGTCAAACTATTACAGATCAAAATGAACATTAACCTCCTACATCCTCTAGTTGTGTAGACTTGGGCTAATTCTGATGGTGACAATTTTAACTCTTGGGAACGTAAACATGAAACCAAATGGACCCGCAAGGGCCCATTTGGTTTGGTTCGGAGCGGGTTTAAATCGTCCCGGGCTTTCAACGGTCCGGAGCCGTCATGTTAATTATAGCAGCGGGTCCAAATCGGAGCGGCTCCGATTACGCCCGGGTCTGAATCGAGTCGGTTCCTTGAAAATGGACCTGTGAAGGACTCTACTCAGAAAGAATCCTCTGGTAAAAGTGATGCGTCTTTTTATAGAGCACAGAGATGTGAGAGCAGGTGGAAATGCAAAGAGGAATGACGTGCCCTCACTCACACACACACACACACACACACACACACACACACACACACACACACACACACACACACACACACACACACACACACACACACACACACACACACACACACACACGGCACTGAAGCACACACACGCAGGTGCACACACACACACAGGCACGCAGCCATGCACAGACCTCACACTTCCGTTTAATACAAAGTAATCCGATGTGCATGAAGTCACATTATGACCAATCCGGCCCGGGACCTGAAATGTGTTTGACAGCCTGAGTCAGTGGAAGGCACTGAAAGATATAGAGCGTTTTCCTTTCCAGAAGTATCATTTTTGTAGAGCAACCTTGTTTTTTTATCCTCACATTTTTCCCCTAAAGGCCCAATTGATTTTATGAATAACTTATATGCAATATGCGCAATATGGCCGAAAACAAATGGCAGAATACCAATAAATTATTGGTCATTATTAATAGATAAAAATGTTCGAGCTAACTTCAATAGCTCAAAATAGCCGCAGGACAGGGAGTATTTGAGAAATGAATCCGATTTTAATTGTTCTACTCCAGCCAACACAAAGGCATTCTAAAGAAATACTACTAATACACTATACGGGCTCCATTTTTGTCACATACTAAACCCCTTACCGTAACTTCTCTGCCTTTTATTTACTATTTTGGAAAACCTTTTGGAATAGTTCCAAGTACATATCTATCTACAGTTTGCGAGCTTTTAGAATGGCTATTTTAACTTTTGAAAAGTCTTTTTTTTTAATTGTTTAAAAAGGCAAACAAGTCCTGACATTGTAGATTCTACAAAACATTTGCTCTGAAAGAACATACTGAAAGATTTGTGCTGCATTCTCACATTCTCCCCAAAAATAGCAGCCGTTCACGGCTCATAGTGTGCCACAGAGTGGCGCACTATGAGCCGTGAATGCCTGCTATTTTTCAATGAAAGTTAAAACACCACAAGCACAGTACAGAATGGCTTAAGGGATAAGGGGTTTAGTAGTGACAAAAATATAGGCTGAAGTGTTCTAATAAAAACCTTTAGTTGCATGATTAAAAATCAACTTCAGCTTCACGTGGAGATGTTGCCTCAGAGAGAGAGAAAGGAGAGGGAGAGGGTGGTGGTGGCTGTTGATGGTGATGTAACTAAGCTACGCTTTAGGGTCAATAACAGGTCATCTGTGTGCAAGGTGCAAGTTGTAGGTGCATTTGTGGTTAAACACTATAAACCCTTATCTCGTCCAATCTCACCCTAGGCGATCTGTGATCATAAATTTATCTAGCTCAGTCTCGCCCTAGGCAGTAACACCAGTAAGGTCCCTGCACACTGCTAAGTTTATCAGATTTTTATCTCTCCCTCCGTATATGTTTGGAGCAATGACTGCAAATAAGCGCCGTTTTAAAAGTGATGCAAAATAGCATAAATGCCAGACTCATCCCATTCCTTTCACTACAATGTAGACTAGAGCCCTTGCAGCCTCTCACACTCAAGCACTTACAGCTGCCATAACTTCAGTCAGTGATGGTGCTTACCTGTGAGTGCTTACAGATGCAGTGAAATAGTTCATTTGGGCATTTTATTTTGATGTTTCAGTCAGAGCTCCACGAACCAATCAGAGCCCCACGTCCCTCCAGGCTGGGAGATCTGGGACGGGGTCCCTCTGCCTTGAGACCTATGTGTAAGCAAAGTGATAGTCACAAAAAGTCAGGGAACAACACTAGGTGATTATTTCTTACCTTTCCACAACGTACTGTGTAGACACATTTTGGTGTGATGATTAGGATTGATTATGATTAGGACTTAATCCAAGTAATACACTGTCTGGATGTCATCAAAGGGTCAGGAAGTAATTAAAATTCAATTGTTAAGGAGTTGTGACGTAGGGGAAGTGATTTGAAATTCATGGTGTAGTACCAGCCTGGTGCACTAGGGGCCCCCAAAAGTAGCTACACTATGTGAACCTGCTGCTCGGTCCTGATTGGAGGAGAATTGTGGTGACCTGGGAAACTTTTATTAGCTCCTCTGCTAACGTGGGGGAGGGGGAAACTCCATATGTGGTTTCCACACCTTATAATAGAGCATTTTAACAGAAAAAAAATATATATTTTTTGGGTGATATCTGACAAAAGTGAAATCACTTCCCTACCTTTAAGGAGTTGTGACGTAGTGAAAATGCCCAATTTATTCGGCATGCATTGTTGGGTATTGGCATATTAAGACCATGGATGTGGTCTAAAAGTGCAAAAAATGTATTTTTCATTTTAATGGGGCTTTAAGGGAGCCTATTGCAATTAGCCCTCTGTATAGTTTAGCAACTGTTGCTATGCAGGTCAGTCTTTCGCCTCCTCATATCTGTCAATGTCATTTTGCACGGCTGTGTTGTTGAACATGTACGACTTATAGTGGACGTGTCATGCCCCTTGGGAGATATTTCTAATGCTAAACTTGATAGTGATGTTACACAGCATGCGTAACTTTCCCCATTGTCCTCTATGCCAGGCTTGGATGGCAGTGCTAACATACTAAACAACATTCCAGTCATGTTGGCGTTACATTTGGCTTCGTACAGGGTCAAATTTCCACTTGAAAATTATTATTTTCACTCGAATATAGTTACAATGACATTGGGTTGAGGTATTGTTGTTTTACAGTAGGTGTTGCATAATCACAATTTTGCACGTGAGTCTGTTTTCCCACTGACACGCTCAGTCACTGCAGCTTGCATCAGCGCTGTAGTATGGAAGCCTGGATGGGACAAGAATACCACAAGCACATTGCTTGTGGTATTTTCTCCCTTCCATACACCACCACTCTGTCTCGCGCATCAAACCGTTTGGATTCAGACCACGTGATGTGGTAATAAATCCTGGGTATGTCAATGTACCTTTAACGTCAGGAAAGTTACACGCCTGACCCCCCCAAAGGTGCCGCCAATAATACTAATGGCCGTAGTCTTACCATGCACCATGAACACTAGCTGTAAGGTAGTCACTAATTGCTCCTGGTGTGTAGGTTGGTGGAAACCGTTTGAAAAAAAAAAAGTGTTATATAAATGCACCATTTACTATTTATGAACGAGAATGCTGGGTGAGTGCAATGCACAATCCATGAAAAGCGCTTTACATAAAAGTGTTATATGAAATTTACCGTCCTTTCGGTATGAACCATGCATGCAAACCAGAGTTTAATACCTCCATGCCTGTGGCAAAAAATCTGCAGGGTGTGTAGTCGATCTTATTGGATTGACAGTGGGCAATTTTTCCAATACCTCATCTAGAGTTTTTAATTACATCCATGCCTGGTTAATCATCTAAAAACTTGTGACATTTCTCTTGTGGATCTCTTTTGAAGCCATATAAACATCTTGCAGGGCCAGGTTGGCCTCATTGGATTTGCATGTGACAGGCTTGGTGGAGTGTGGTTAAATAATTGGCTTAAACTAATATTGCGCTGCGGAGCCCTGCATGGAGATGGAAATTGACAAAGCCTAATTTCTCAGCTCAGCAAAGAAATGAGAGATCTTCATTCTCGGCCTGATTGAACTGCAAATGTAAATTGCGCTGCAGGGTGAATGCACACATGAAACGCAAAAAGAATATCCATTAGTTTGTCTTGAATTTAAGTGAATCTGGTGCTGTATCAACAAGAAAATGTGTATTGCCAACCACTGGGTTGATTGCTTCATTGCCCTTTCCTTATACTCCTCATGAATAAGCCAAACATGAAGGTTAAGTGAATGGCCTTTAATAAGGCTTGATTGCAGTCTGCGTGGAAGCTGAAATCTCAACCAAAAAAACTCAAATGTCTATTTAAAGCTTTATAGTTTAATAACTCTATTTATTTGATACGTATCATGCTGTGAGACCTTGTGAGTTGTGTCTGATCTGCATTATTTAAAATAAATTAATAAAATAGAAATGTGTTAAGGGGCATTACAAACGCGGAATGATAAATGCCCTGCATCACCAGAATCGAGATCTAAAATCAGGCGTGTAGACAAAACGGAACGCGCAGGCAACAAACCACATTGGATGCCGTGCAATGAAGCACCGCGGCACGCGCTTGCTTTATCGCACAGCATAATATGCTTATTCTAAGCACGAAATCCTGATCGGAAATTACTCCCCATGTGAAAAGCCCTTAAAGTGAGTTGGTGTTGTCCTTGAAAGTTGCTCAAAATGTGTTGGCGGTCCAAATCGAGCTCCAAATGGTTGAGAAACCCTGATTTTGTTTTTTTTAACCCTGATGAAACTAATCATGTCACCCCTCCTGTGTGTTTCAGGTCAGTGGGGCCAGTGCGTAGGCGAGGAGTGCGGCTCCGGCGGCGTCCAGACCCGCACCGTGTGGTGCGTCCACACCGACGGCTGGACCACGCACCACTCGCACTGCCGGCACGCCGCCAAGCCCGAGGCGCAGCGCCAGTGCTTCCGCGTGTGCGAGTGGCACCAGAACCTGTTTGAGTGGGACGTGTCCGAGTGGGGCGCCTGCGCCCTGGTGCCGTTCTTCTCCAACGAGCTGCGCGCCGGCGCCGCCGCGTGCGTCACGGCGCAGCACGGCCTGCAGCGGCGCCGTGTGCGCTGTGCGCGCACCTCCAACGGCACGGCGGTGGCCACGCGGATCTGCGAGTTCTTCTCGCAGCGGCCGGCCGCCGAGCAGGCCTGCCTCATCCCCTGCCCGCAGGACTGCGTGGTGTCGGGCTGGACGGCGTGGTCCGGCTGCAGCCGGACGTGCGGCGCCGGCGGCCTGCAGCACCGCACCCGCCACGTCCTGGCCACGCCCGTGTACGGAGGCTCCGCCTGCCCCAACCTCACGCACATCAGGACTTGCTCCTCCGCCCACGCCGACTGCCCAGCGGGGGATGGGGAGTACCGCTACAGCCTTAAGGTGGGGGCCTGGAGCGAGTGCCGCCTGCCGCACCACAAGGGCGCCCTGCCGGGCGGACGGACCACGCTCAATTTTAACAGCAGCGGCGGCGGAAACGGCGGCGGCGGCACGGAGGAGAACAACACCGTCGAGCGTCACGCCCCCCAGCAGCACGTGTCGTCGTCCCACCACCATCACCACAGTCGCCACCATCACCACCACCACCATCACAAGCACACCCACCCCATGTCATGGGAGCTGGAGGTGGGATACCAGACCAGGCAGGTCCGCTGCACTCGGAACGACGGCAAAAACGCCATGTTGAGGTAAGCAATGAAGGAATGAATGCCGTATTGTGGTTACTATGCAGGAAAAATGCCCTGGTTGACCCAGGGGTAAATCACTCAAGTTGCTTGACCACTTAGCCCACCATATAGCAGTGGTTTTCAACCTTTTTCATACCAGAGCCCATTATTTATTCTGCATTTTAGCCACAGACCATTTTCACCCCACAGACCCAAAACTAAAGATTTCTTTTGCTTTTGTCCACAGTTCCGGGCTGGATTTGGAAAACAAAACAGTCAAACATACAAATCATAATGAGCGTTAATCATCTACATTCTCTAGTTCTTCTAGTCTAGACTTGGGCTAATTCAGATGGTGAATATTTTAACTCTTGAGAGTGTAAACATGAAACCAAATGGACCGGACCCGCATGGGTCCATTTGGTTTCATGTTTACGCTCTCAAAGAGTTACATCTGGTTAACCAACTTTCTATCATTTAGACTGGGGACCACCTTGGAATCCTCTCAGTGACCACCGGTGGTCCACGGACCACCTGTTGAAAACCCCTGCCATATAACATCGGTATTCTAGGCGGAACATACCCCAAAAGATGGCTAAGCAAATCTCTGGAAACTAAAACACCGAACATACAACCATGTAATCCCCTCTGGGCATAGTGGATTATTTGTCAAAAAAAAAAGAAAAAAAAAAAATAGTGACACTTTGCGAACTTGAAGATTGTCTCTCTTTCTTTAACAGAGGGACTACAGACCCCTGGGGGGGGGGCATGTAATAGGGTTTTAAGTGGTTCAAATCTGTCTTAAAAGCAGAGTTGATCGCAGATTTAAAACAACTTGCAGTATGAGCAGCTGTTTTGAAAGTGATAATTGGTGTGCAGATTGTTTTGGGGAACCTGCCCCGTGAATCAGATATGATTAAAGAGCTTAGCCGTGTTAATCTTCTCCATGCGGATGCAGTGTGAACAGGTGAACAGTGAATACGTGTCGGAGGGTTTGTTTATATCGTGTCTCCACACTCCCTTCGGTCCTCCCTAATGTGACTTGTGGATAATGGAGGGTCGCTCCACCAACACATTGCATCGTGGTGGGCTTTAGTGTGGTGGTGGTGGGCTGGAGGCGATAATTGTTTTATGCCTGTTAACTTTTCAATTATGGTAAAGTGATGTGTGTGTGTGAGCCTGTGTTTGCAGTGGCCTATTTGCATGGTAATGCTGCCGCTACCATTGTGGTAAATGTCAGACCTCGTAGGGTCTGCTATTCCGGCTAACTAGTATATACAGTATAGGTTCGATGGCGGTGGATTTGTCTCGGCGTGCACACGCACGCGGCTGGCACGCACACTCGCACAAACACACTCGCTGTCAGGTAGAAACCTTGTATGTCAAAAGACGTGAAATAGGAAGAAAACGACTGTGTTCCAATGCATCAAATACTTATTTAGATCCTCCAGGAAATAAAATGTTTATATGATAACATATGCATAATCATAATCGTGCTAACTTAACGCATATTTTGCAACATATAATTCCTGCATACTTCATCACATAAAATTCAACAAATTGTTTATTTTATTTCCTAACTTTCACAGCTATTTCTAAGATATTTGGAGACCCACAGAATAGAAGATAATTTTTATTGACACGCGCACACACACATGCACGCGCGAGCACACACACACACACACACACACACACACACACACACACACACACACACACACACACACACACACACACACACACACACACACTGACCACTAAATGCTGTACAATTTATAACCAATTTTAAATAGCATGCAGTGAGTAAATGCATTTTATTGAGGACATGCTACCGCCCCTTCAAGCTGTCCTGAAGGGATGGTAATAACAAACTGCTTGAATGAAGATTAATATAGACCACTGGTTATCAAAGTGAGGTCTGCAGAGACACTGGGTGTCCACGAGGGGGTTTCAGAGGATTTTTCACGATCCCCATATTAGCTGTGAAATTGAAAACACATGCAGTAGTACTGCGTCTGATTCCATATCGCCTCTCTATCGTCTCATGTCCAAAAAATATTTTCATTAGGCAAGTTGCAAAAGACACGTAGCATGCATGAAGCTTTGACTCCGAGAATTTTTTGTTTTCAATGATGAAATGCTGTTGGTTTAGTGGTGCCACAATTTTAGTTAGTTCGTAGCAGTAGTAGTGTTTCATATCATTTTAAATACAAGCACTTTAATGAAATATCTTGGGTTGTTTTGCATGTTTGGTGGGGCAGACTGGCCATTTAGGGGGGCATTGCCCCTCCATACCCATGCCTAGATCCGCCCCCGAGTCGAGATAAGAGGTTTCGGCCCGACAGCAACAATATGTGTCCTCTCTGCTGCCACGTTGGAATTACACACTTTTATGGTTCTGGATCTGGTACTGACTGACCTCTACATTTGTGGCCGGGACCAGGACAGTCCAGCTGATTGATGGTCACTCAGTAAAACAGAAAACATGTCTGACAGCTTTGACAAGAGTGGAGTTCCAAATGCCACACCATAAATCAGTCTCATCTCTGATAACGTCGCTGTCAGGAGGAAAGCTTCTGTGTCCAAAACACATAGAACTTTTAAGAATAAGTGTTCAAATGAATTTAATGTAGTTGATATTTATTCTATTAACCCATTTTGCCTGATAATATAGTTTCTAAAAAACACTTGCTCGGAAAGAAAATGTAATGTCCAAAGATTTGCACTGCGTTTCCATTATTTCCCCAAGAATAGCAGGCGTTCACGGCTCACAGCGCGCCACAGAGTGGTGCGCTATGAGCCGTGAACACCTGCTATTTTTGAATAAAACTTTAAACACCCCCTACACCCCCTAGAATGGGTTAACACTCTTGTTCATATTATGATTATTTAAAAATTCCTAAAAATAAAATCTAAAAACACAGACTAAACCAGTGTGCCTATTTTGGAAAGGTCAGATAGGGTAAAACATAACTTCAGTAGAGCTTTATAACGGCACATTGAGACAGCTTCTAGAGCTGCTTTTTTCTGCTCGCGTTTGCATGCAAAAACCTTCGAAAGGGGTATAGGTGGACATTAATTAAATTATGTTGGAAGGAGACACGAAAATTGCACAAAGATTAAAATACGGAGATACAAGTTTTACGCACGACGGCGACGATATTGGATTCTTGGAACACTGTCAGTTTCCATTTGGCGCTGTCTTCATCGTCTTCTGGCCGGCTCTGGCCTTGGAAATTAAAAGACAATCATCAGGGAGATGAAGGTGGTGTGATTGGGTTTGATACCGCCATATTATCCACGAAACCCTGACGCTGAATCACTTGGCTGTTACGCCTCTGACAGAAAAGCCTAATTTATGCTCTGTCGCAAGCAAAAAATAGCCCACCTGCAAGCCCCCACACACCGCATCGCCGTCACACCCACCACGACACGCAGGTCTGGATCTTTCACGCGCTCAACTCTGTCATGTGTCGAAGAAGCACGGATCTGGGCATGGAGGAAATCATTTACAGCATCTCATTAACATATTCATGTATGCGGCGAGCTTAGAGCCCCTTGAATATAAATTTCCCACCTGAATCCCCCGCCTCATTCAGCTTTTCTAATTACAGTCTAATTACCAAGTAAAATCCCGCCTAAAAATGAGCATCGGCACTTGCATTACAATTCACCGAACAAATTAAATTGTCCAAATTAAACAATGGAAATTGTAATTATGTGACTAATGCATTTATTCATATGTGCTAGTGAGAGTACAGTTATGTATGGATTCTGCTCATGATCCCATACTGTGCAGCTTGGTGTGTGGCTATATGTAGCCTTCCATATGATTGAATTAAAAATAACCAGGGTATTACCAACAAGCCATATGTATATCTTTGGATGACAAAAAATTGCTGATCTACAAGCTCAAAATAAAGCACATCACAGCCATGTCCTGTGTGGGATATCAAAAGAAGAGGGATGGAGGGATGGATGCTAGAAATAATCAGGGATGGACAAAATACTCAAGCCCAGTACTTGAGTCAATAGACAGTGTTGTACGGTGTATTGTCCTTTTAACATCAATGCTCTGTTATTTTATATAATAGTAGTAGTACAAGTAGAATAAGTGCAAGCTGTGAGCTGAATATCATGATGTTGTGGTTCATTGTGGTTCATTCACAATGCACCTCTTTGTACCCCGCCAAAACCATGTAGAGGAATACAATGCAATCGAAACGTAGTTGAATGAAAGATGATGGGATCCAAAAAATACAATCACTCGCAATCGCAAAAGTACAGCTACCCCAGAAAATATTTAAGCAAAGTAAATGTACTCGGTTACTGTCGCAGACACTGCAGACAACGACAATGATAATAATGAGTCACACAGTGCAGCGCGAATCAAAAAAGGTTGCTCCTCCGTCATGAAAGTGGCGCTATCTAGCAGTCAGCGCTGTGACTTAGATGGTATTCTCAGAGTTGATGTGTTATTTCCAAACTCCTGTTCTAACACTTTCTGTATTGTGCGCGTTCTGGTGTTCTAAGCTTTATTAGTATAATTAGCATTATTTAGCATTATTAGTAGGGATGTCCCGATCCACTTTTTTCAATTTCAATCCAATACCGATATCACAATTTCTGTGTTAGGCGATAGTCCACCAAATAGCAGGATAATATAGCAGTCCAGAATAGCAGACTCCACAACATGCCATAGTGTCAACCCCTTACCCCTGTGTCTGATCACTGGTTATACTGGTATATTTACCAATACCGAATGGTCTGATAATGACAAATGAGGGCCAATACTGATAGTTTTCTGGTACCGATAAGTATTGCCAATACCGATATGACAAAAAAGGGCTGATCCGATACTTTTTCTGATACCGATACAGTATCTCCCTAATTATTAGCATTAATTAGCATTGATGACAATACTTGGATGATAACAAGCTCAGGTCTGATATTTTTGAGAATGGTGAAAATGTGGCACAAATCTTTGAATAATTTTTCAGTTCAGAATGGGCTAAGCAGCCCAGAGTCTGCCTCACATCGCCTAATCAAATGCCAAAGTCTGAGAGTCTGCCTGCAAACCTTATTTATCAAAGTCTGAGAGTCTGCGACAATGGCATGAACTTTATATCAAATTACTGTTTCTTTTCCGGTGTCAGAGATATATGTTTTCAAAGTTTCGATTTGCTGTGGGTAAAATCGAACTTCTGGTCATTCATTTTTCATGGCCGGTGCCGGGGAATAATGTTTTATTCCTGCTTCTGGTCAGGCTGAATTAAATACCGTCCCACGTTTCTTCTTGGGAGAAATGTGGACTGTCTGATATTTATGTTAGATAATGTCACCGTTTAAACACAACCCTATATTTTGGGCAAATTCTTTAAACCAGTGATTTTCAACCAGTGGTCCAGGGACCACTACTGGTCCTTGAGAGAGTTCCAGGTGGTCCCCAGCTAAATGATGGAAAGTTAAGCAGGTGTAACTCTTGAGAGCGTAAAAATTAAGCCAAATGAACCCACAAGGGTCCATTTGGGTTCATCATCTGAATTACCCAAGTCTACACAAGTAGATAATGCAGAAGAATCATCATTTTGTATCTGTATGGTATTGTGGACAAAAGCAAAATAAATCTTTTTGGGTATTTTGGGTATGTGGGGCAAAAAAGTGGCCATGTGGAGTTTGCTTTGGAGTTTCCCAAATGCACATTTGAGAGAGGAGTATGTTATTTCCTGTTGTGACTTCATATAAAGGTATTTTATTTTGTATGTTATTATACTGTATATATTCTTCTCTGGTATCGGTATTTGGTATCGGTATCGGCTAACACAAAAATTGTGGTATCGGGATCGGATCGGAAATGAAAAAGTGGCATCGGGACATCCCTAAAAACACTGCTTTAAACTAGTTACAACTAGTGTTTCAGTCCGCATTGTTGTTCAAGTCGAGATACAAGGATTGAGTACTCATACAAGTGCCAGACACTTGATGTACAAGTGAATTTGTTGGAACTGGAACACAGTCAAATTGAAGCTGAGAAATGGCTGCTTTCTCCTTAACAGCCTGGTTTAAATATCACTTTCCCTATGCCTAAACTCTCTTTCCATCTCCATATGCTCTCTCTCCGCCCACTGTCCTGGCCTCCCTGTGGCGGTTCAAATCCAGCCTCTGTGCTCAGGAGGACCAGGTGCCGCTGACCTACCAGGCCTGCGTCATGCCCAAGGACTGCCAGGTGTCGGACTGGTCGTCGTGGAGCCCCTGCTCCAAGACGTGTCGCGGCCGCGCCGCCGACCTGTCCCCCGGGTACCGGCTGCGAACGCGGACCATGACGCACGTCGCCGCCGGCGACGGAGGGAGACAGTGTCCCGCCCTGGAGGAGAAGGAGGCCTGTAACATCATGGGAGATCTGCTTCCACATTGTCCCAGGTGAGGAGATGAACCCATGTTGAGCTGACACTATAGGATCAGTGGTTTTCAACCAGTGGTCCGGGGACCACCACCAGTGGTCCTTGAGATGGTTCCAGGTGGTGCTCATCTAAATGATGGAAAGTTGGTTAGCCAGATTTTACTCTTTGGGAGCGTAAAAATGAAACCAAATGGACCCTTGCGGGTCAACATGCCAGCAACACATGCACCAAAGCCTGCCCCGACTCGATCCTGATTGGAGTAAGGCCCCTTTCATCCTGAATGGCTTCTCCCCCAAAGCCCAAATTGAAACGTAAATGGTCACCACAGTCTACAGTAGGGAGGAAAAAAATGGATTAAGTGAAATCACTTACTATACGTTTAAGAGTTTGCAAAATGTACTTTTATAATACAATAATGACAGGATTGTTTCCATTGTGGTCCGATGTATTGAAGTCATCAAGATGCTGTATATAAAGACGTACATATACCGTAGCACAGCCAGTAAGACACCCTAAAAGGCAAGATCGCTATGCACACATGCACCGTGGACCCTGCAGACTGCTGGGCGAGCATTGGCCCCTCGTCACAGGGGGGCTAGATCAACATATGGTAAGGGACATGTACGTTTTCATAGTAAAGGCGACCTGTGGTCGCAATAAATCAGCGAGAGTGAAAGTATATTACACTAGTGTCTCATGTAAAGTTGCAAATTGCAGACAGGTGCTCTTTTATAGCACTTTTTGAAAGGGACGTACTGTAGGGAGTCTTCTTTTTTTGATGGCTGATGGTACAGGCATTCTACTTTGTGGGGGCATTAATAGTAGAATGAATTCATCCCCATGTCTTTTCTGAATCTGGAGGGGAATGAGATCAGTGGTGCTGGTTGTGGGGAATCTATGCCTCTGCTTATGATATGTATGCCCAGCTGTCTGGTCATGACTTTCTCCCAGACGGTTGGGGATGTTCTCTATGCCTGCATGGTTTCTGGTCAGACTGAATTAAATGCCATGCATTGTAATGCATTTCCCCTTTGGGAAATGTCTATGTAAACCACATTGGCTGTCAAAACCTCCAAGCATTCTGGTCATGTGAGCTCTTTCTGCTATGTTTTTATAAATTGAATAGCCTAGTACAAACAGTAATCATATACGTATGCAATATTTCACAAAAGGTTTAATTTAATTAATGATGTTAAACCACCATCTTGGATGTAATATTGCAATTATACCTATACAATTAAACCCTTAGCTATACAATTAAAGGGGAATCCCACCCATTTTCACACCCAGTGTACAAATGCAACCAAATGAACCCTAACGGGTTCATTTGGTTCCATTTGTATGTACGCTCTCAGAAAAAAAAAATGGAAAAAAAAATCCATTAGCATGGTGAAAATACATCTTGTTGATGTCATCAAGATGTTTCACCATGGTAGTGGCTTTCTTCAGACATCCATTTCTTGGGAACACAGAATGGGGGAACTTTTTTATCATGTCCACCCAACACCTCTAGGGCATACTAATGACATATTAGAATGTTGAAAATGGGTAGACTTCCCCTTTAAACAATAATAAAATGACACGTAGCCACTACAATCAAAACACTCCTAGCCAACGATCTCTGATCCCTGTGTTTGTTCATGGTTTTCTCTGAGTCACAATGACAGGCGGAGGTATCTTCGTTCTGAGACTTAATGCTCTTACAAACTCCAGGGTGAAGTGAGTTTGGGTGAAGGTTTTTTTTAAAGGTAGGGGAAGTGATTTCACTTTTGTCAGATATCACCCAAAAAATATTGTTAAAATGCTCTATTATAAGGTGTGGAAACCACATATGGAGTTTCCCCCTCCCCCACGTTAGCAGAGGAGCTAATAAAAGTTCCCCAGGTCACCACAATTCTCCTCCAATCAGGAGAGAGCAGCAGGTTCACATAGTGTAGCTACTTTTGGGGGCCCCTAGTGCACCAGGCTGGTACTACACCATGAATTTCAAATCACTTCCCCTACCTTTAAGGCTTCACCCTACTTCACCGCAACTACAGTGCGGTGAAAACCCTTCACCCAAACTCACTTAGTATGTTTGAGCCTTAACTCATCTGTGGGTGAATAGGATATGAGGTTAAAGATGGGCCTACGAAGGTTAGGGGTTGGGATGTTGTTGTGATCCCTATTCACTGTTTATTATTATTTTATTATTATTTATTTTTTTCCACGATGGCCTGTCAAGGTTTCAGCCTCCAGCAAGAAATGTAAAATTCAAAGGGAAGACATCATTGCACATAACAACCACACCAAGGGGTCTAATGAAGTTCTGTCACCTCATAGACACATGAATGGAAAAAAATACTAGAATTCACAGCAGGGAAATAGGACATATTTTTTTATTTTATTTACAAATTAAAGCCTGGAAGTGGTGCTCAGATGTCCCCCCTCACAGAAACAGAGATGTTGTTTGCATAATTATGGATTTGTGATTTGAGGCATACTTTCAGCTGTGACACCAAATAATTATGTTTTGAATTTTCCCGTCTCAAGCATTCTCACTTGGACAATCGTGAAAATTGCCCTGAGACCGGAAATATAGGGTGAAGAATATATATGATATTCTCCATTAAAAATTTTGATCTTTGATCTTTGTAATTAATTAATCTCAATTAATCACATACCAATATTCGACCCAAGAAGGTCAATTAAAACAGGCTGGTATAGCGTGTGAGCGAGTTTTTCTAAATCAAAACTGTGCCCACAATGCAACATGTTATGTTGAGGGTGAGGGTTAGACATAGCGTTAGTAATTTTGGACCAATGGGAGGATGAAACAGTGAGAGTTCGGAGCAATGGCAGCCCTTATTGGTTACGCTGATTGGCTTTTCTCCCGTTGCCTGCACTGGTATGATCAGTACCCTTGAAATCTGTCCAGTGAAAAAGGTTCTGTGGTGCAAAAATTTATGTGAGATTAAAATGAGTTAATTTTCTTAATCACTTCATTGTTTCTGTAATTAATTGATCTCAATTAATCAGTTAGAGTCCCAGCCCCGATATACAGTATGTATATATAGAGAGAGAGATTGGTGGTTTGGCCATCTGGTTAGGTTGCCTCTCAAGCGTCTCCCTAGGGAGGTCCTAGGTGCACATCCCACCGGGGAGGAGACCCTGGTGCAGACCATAGAGTAATAAAATAACAGAGACCGGACTGGAGCGATAGCCCCGCCCCCTTGCTGTTCATTTCAATACAAGTTGCTCATTGGCGCTTTGAAGCACCCGGAAGACCGCCGGAAGTGCGCCTATTTCCGCATTTGGGCACCAAAATTTGGTGCCCAAATGCGGAAGTATTTCTCCATGAACGCGCCCGACGCAAGGGATTATGGGAACCATGAACGAGCGCCGTCGCGCACGAGCAAAGGAAAAAAACATCAAAAAGCATTAAAAAACAAGCTTGTGGGTTTGCATTGAGCTTGTTATCTGTCATATAATACATCCGTTGTGTTTTGAGAGGTAGTACATGACGTGAGGACCGCTGGTTCATCCAGAAAACGTTCGTGCATGAATTCCACCCGCCTGCAGTACCAAACTTGGCCACCAGCGGGGGAGCTTCAAGCCTGGAGCCGCTGTCTGCCGGTGTGGTGCAGACCGAGGCACAGATAGGAGGAACATCTTGGGATCGCCCCTGGAGGAAGTCACAAAAGTTGCTCTGAAGAGGGATATCGACATATTCTCTTCAGTATGTGCCTAAAATGTTCGAAAAGGAGCCTTAAATTCACTTGGTCTGGTTGGAGGATTAGGGTGAGCTGTAAGCTCATTGATATGTAAAGGTTGCTGCAGAGAGAAAGGGGGGGCCACGGCTGCTATTCTCTGTGAGGTAAACAAAGTAGTCAATAGAGAATTATTTTTCCGCCGTTCGAGTAGATTTTTTATTTGCTACATGCGGAGCCTCAGAGCGCTGGATTTACATGATTAAGGAAAACTCATTACGGAAATTAAGCATTTGATAGATTACTACAGGCTGTTGTTCTATTAGACTCCCACCGATATTATTGGTCTCTGCGTCGCAGCATTTTTCATAGTTAAAGCCAGCGCAGTCGGTTAGAAGTTTTGTTTTTTTCCCTCTCTCTCCACGTAATCAGAACAGCTAAAGGAGCAACGCTCCGTTCCTATTACTTATTTTTCTTCATGTGTCAGATCCACATAATAGATCTATGCATCATGTTTTTGCAGTACATTCATGTACACATTATGAAAAATAATACCAAACCTTGAAGACCGTGGCTCTGCACTAGGCCCACAGTGCCTGCGTCTGTGCAATATGCATGTGCATTATGTATATCCACGTATGAATTTTTACGTGGATTTATTATTAAATAGATACCCCATTAGCTGACACCGGGGCGACGGCTAATCTTCCCGCAGTGCGTAGACGATACCATAACAATATAAAAACATGAAAATACGTGGTCTGACATTATGCAACATGAAATGAATAATTACACTGAATCCATTGCAACACAAGTTATTTGTATCCTTGTGTTTGCATCACGTATGCATGGATTAAAGATCTCAGTCTTCGGGTTTTCTATTGTTATTTTGCTCAGCTGAAATAGCAGGTCTACAGGTTTGGATTTAAGCTGAGGGCATTTGATAGCCTGAGGCGCAACAGGCAGAATTTTGATAGAATGGTGTACTTTACGATAAGTGCATGACATTTGGCACACCAGGGCTATAGGGCCTTATTGTTCTGTGGTTATGGCAGCCATTTTTCGAAGGCTCACAAATGATTTGCATTCTGAGTGTCGCATTGTGAGTTTGCAGGTTGGCCATTTTCAGAATATTTGCATAGATTTGAAAACATGAAGTGGGAGTGAGTACTTCCTATAAATGTGTACTATAAGTATCTCTTGACAGTGGCTTTCAACCTTTTTGATACCAGGGCCCACCATTTATTCAGCATTTGAGCCACGGACCACCATTTGAGGACATTTTAAGCCCCACAGACCCCAGAAATAAAGATTTATTTTGCTTTTGTCCACAATACCAGGCTGGGCTTGGGAAACAAAACAGGCGAATCAACATTCAGATCCAAATGACCATTAATCTTCTAGTTGTGTGCCTTGTGGCTAATCAAGATGATGGATATTTTAACTCTTGAGAGTGTACAAGGTTCAAGGTTACTTTATTTAGTCTCGTTAGAGAAATTTGTCTTGGGCGTAAGACAATACAGGACAATATAGTACAATACAGTAGTAGTGACTCGTACACCTCATCAGGCTTACATAACACCAACTAAGTAGTGCTTAGTTAAGTAGTCATAAGAAAATATAAATAGAATAAATACAATGGTACCAAAAAACTAGTGCAGATCTAGCAGCATCATAATGACATTCACAGTCTTCTCCTCCCTCCCCTTGCCCCCTCCGCAAGAGAGTTATTGAGGAGTGAAATGGACATAGGTAAAGGAGTATTTAAATCTAAAAATGAAACCAAATGGGTCCATCTGTTAACAAAGGGTTTTTTTTAGGTATCCTTGGTCAAGTAGGCCCATGGCCTATTTGTGCAAGTTAGCACCCGAGTGCAGATCTAGTTTTGTTCCCATCAGGTACGTGTGGAGGACCACGGACTGGGCCGGGTGTCGCGTGGCCCCTCTGCTGAGCCAGCAGGACCGGCGGCTGGCCAACGCCAGCGCCCTGTGTGGAGGAGGCATCCAGACCAGAGAGACCTACTGCGTGCAGCTCCACCACGGTGACTCCACCACCACCACCGCCCCACGTCACAGGAAGGAGGGTAAGAAGGAGAAGAACAGATTAAGACAAACCCGAGGCTGATTCCAAAAAAAAAAAATGTTTCTAAAAAAATGTCTCCTAAATCCTTTTCTGGGGAGTTAATACTGTATAATGCCAGTCTGTGCCACCCACGCCTCTGTCTGCCTGTGTGTGTTTGTGTGCGCTTGTAATGCACGTAACTCGAGTTCGCCCTCCCCACCGACCTAAAATGCGACACGTGCATTTTACACCCCCTCACTGGGGAGTGGAGCGCCCACGCCCTCAAGTCTGTGGGACACACCGTTGTCCAGAATACACCACAAAAGGCTCTGTTCAGGCTCTGCCATTGCAGTGGTCCTAATCAGCCACAATTCCCCTCACCTGTGCAATTTCCTCAGCCAATTGGTTGCTACAGCAACCCCCTCATTGATTACTTAATCAGTCCAACCAGATTACTTAACAGTCAATTCGCAGACAAACTAAAAATGTATACTATGACACCAATATTACTACTATAGCTCTGACAGAAGCAAACATAGTGTGGGCTGGTGTAGTAGTGGTACATTGTCGGTGGTCATTTTGAAATCTTCAATATTTTAGAAATGAAGGGTGATGCAGCTCGTCTTTTGTATAAAACTTTTCCTATGACATAAGGTACGTCCATACCAACGGGTTTGTCTGTCATGGTTTGAAGTATCTCACATATCACATCCTTCACTAATATATATATATATATATATATATATATATATATATATATATATATATATATATATATATATATATATATATATATATATATATATATATATATATATGTATATATATATATATATATGTATATATATATATATATGTATATATATATATATATATATATATATATATATATATATATATATATATATATATATATATGTATATATATATATATATATGTATATATATATATATATGTATATATATATATATATATGTATATATATATATATATATATATATATATATATATATGTATATATATATATATATATGTATATATATATGTGACAGCATCTGACGCTTTGTGCCTCAAGGAGGCCTAGGTCAATTTTCTGTTTTTTACAGATTATTAAAGTATACAATGTAAGCTTTCATTTGATGCATCACTCAAGGAAATTGGAGCATTTTTGTAGGAGTTGTGAGCATTTAAATCTGGGTGTCCCAAAATAGGAAAACTGAGAAAAAGGCATTTTAAGTTTGAGAAAGGTTCACACCTACAGCAGAGTAGAAGTGGGTGTTAACAATGGGAGGTGACAACGGTCTTCCACTCCACCCATAATGCCTCATTTAAATACCCTAACCACCCCCACAAACTGTAGGCTAACTGTATACAGTATATCAGTGGTTTTCAACCTTTTCATACCAGGGCCCCACTATTTATTGAGAATTTGAGCGACGGACCACTATTTAATAGACCCCAAAGCTAAAGATTTCTTTTACTTTTGTGTACAATGCTAGGATGACTTCAGAGAAAACAAAACAGTTCAACATACAGATCAAAATGACCATTAATCTTCTACATTCTCTAGTTTTGTAGACTTGGGATAATTCACATGATGAATAGTTTAACTCTTGAGAGTGTAAACATGAAACCAAATGGACCCGCAAGGGATTTTGGTTTCATGTTTACACTCTCAGGGACCACTGGCTCCTCTCAGGGACCACTGCAGGGACCTGTTGAAAACCCCTGCATTATAGTATAGATCGTTTTGCGGGCAAAAAAGAAAAAGAAAAACGGCTGATGGCGGTTTTATATCAGACATTTACAGGCAGTAAGAACAATGATCAAAATAAGTCATGTTAAACACATTATAAAAGCCATGGAGGTTTACTCTTTATCGGGACAAACAACGTTATAATATAAATCTTTTGGGTGCTCGTGCGTTGTTCATTCAGCCTGGATAGGGACACGTTGGAAATAGCCTACATTGTTTTCCACCACCAGACCACCCGTCTTTGAGGGGGAGGAAAATAGCCTGGTCACGTGGTTTCATGTTCTCACTCAAGCCCATAGACAATGCATTTCGGTTGTCCCTATTTGTTGTCCCCATTCAATAGAAACCTATGCAGATTCCACCATTAGACTGGCCCCATGAGGTGAACGGTAGATTATATTTTGGCCTTCGCCTCCTTCTGTAATGCGGGTGAAATGCATGATGGGTAGCCAGTTGTATCTAGTAGAGTTGCGACATTGAGGGGTCAGAAACTGAGCGCTCAAGCGCTGTTCATGTAGCTCAAATAGGGACAAACTGGAGTTGGAAATTAATCGAAGGCATTACAAATACGAGCTGTTTTATGGATGTTTTCAACATGTCAATGGTACAGTTATTGTACAGTAGCCGTTTTACTGTACAATAGTGTTTATGTTGTACTATTACTAAAACGATCTAAAAATAAAGCAACTTAAGACCGTTAAAGCTGGGCTGTTGCCGTATGCAGAAAATCCTCCATTAGACTGGCCCCATGAAGTGAACGGAGTTTACTTATCTCTGTCTGTAGGCTAAGCTAACTAGCTACGTCAGCGCATGGACGGGAACATGACGGGTTTTATGGGGCTGATTTTGCTGTGGGCTGGGCAGGGGCAGTTGTTTTACAGACAGGCAAATGGGCAGAGTTGGATTCCTCCTTTAATATCGATGTGTGCAGAAAGTTCACAAAACAGAGACGCGACTGCTGCACACTGGAGCGTTAGCCTGTTGCTAACGCGTTCTCCACACTCATCACAATCTTTTTAAAAGTATACGAAGGAACGAGCCGTCCGTCGCTCATTCATGCAATGCAGCCAGTTCTCCAGTTTCACTCCAATTCACACCCATAGAATAATAGACATTCCAATGCCTCAAGACAATGAAATCCATGGCCAATCAGAATCGTGTATGCAAATCGCCAAGTCAAGTACTTCTCCACCCCCATCGCGGGGTAAACTAGCGAAATTACTCGACTTTTTAGCGTATAAATAAACACATTTAACTTCTTCAAATCATCTAACTGTTCGGATGAATAGTAAGATCAAAGTCTGAACTGTATCAATATGTTAAAAAGTGAATTTGGGTAAAAAATGAAAAAATTCACTTTCATGGCTTCTAGGGGAAATTAGTCTCTGCCGAGATGAGGACGAAAGCGTCAGGCGCGATCACATATATATATATATATATATATATATATTATTTTATTTTTTTTAAGTAAAAAAATAAAAATATAATAATGCCACTTTTTCCACTCAGCCTGTGTCTCATAGGAGGGCTGTGGGCAGTTCAGACACCCGTCGTCCATTTTACATCTTGGACGGGGAATCAAAGCTAATAGAAACTGCAGGCTTTCTATTCCTGAAAAGTTGCAATTCATGGGTCTCGTCTGTAGTCCTCCAGCCATGTTTAGGACCTCACAGGTGATTCAATGGTGCCATGTCATTTTTCCGACCTCCCATTGTTGCGACCTCCCGTTGTTCCGAAACTACGAGACGCAAAACCCTACCCTTCTCCAACCGTAACCCTAAGCCTAAACCCCCGACCCTCAACCTAACCTCACAGACCTCACGGTCTGTGAGGTGGTTGAGCGTCGGGGATTTAGGCTCTTAGGGTTACGGTTGGAGAAGGGTAGGGTTTTGCTACAAACATGCCTATACCCTTCTCTAACCCTCATCCTCACCATAACCGCAAACACGTTGCAGCTGATAGAGGATTTCCAGCGCATGTTCGGACTAATGGGAGTTCTGATCTATGGGACTTCGGTACTTAGATCAGTCCCCGATTCAATGTCTGATTAGGCTAACCAGGCCAATTCAAAGCCTAATCAGGCACTGAATCACCTGTGAGGTCCCAAACATGGCTGGTGGAGGGCTACAGATGAGACCCATGACTACAATAACGGAAGACATTGTTCTCATGATAATACAAATATCTATATTTTTAATCTTGTTTAAAAAAAGATCTGCCTAACGATAATGTGCATGGTGGACGGGTGTCTGAATTGACCATACAGCCCTCCTGTGAGACACAGACTGAATAAGAAAAAAAAAAATGGTGGTATTTTATCACGTACATTAGTGAGGACTGATTATATGAAAATAAGTGGTAAGGTAAGTTGTCCTTCCATTTCGTCCTGACATTGTAGATTTTCTACAAAACATTCCCCCTGAAAAAACCTATTGAAAGATTTGTGCTGCATTCTTACATCCTCCCGAAGAATAGCAGGCGTTCACGGCATGAGCCGTGAACGCCTGCTATTTTTCAACGAAAGTTAAAACACCACAAGTACAGCAGGTACAGCATGGTCTAAGCACATTATTTAAGCAAATGTACAATACATTTCCAACCTGCACTCAATCACAGTAAAGGAGGCTAAGAGGTAGAGGCCACCTCTCTCACCTTAACCTGCTCACTGGAAGCATATTCCACAGACATAAATAAAGTGCAGCGCAAGGTCTAGCTGCTGTGTGCCCTCGTGTAAACTCCTGCAATCAATTATTCAGCACAGAGCTGTAGCCTGTAGGCATGTATCTGTAAAAAATAGAAAAAAAGGAGAAAATGCAGTGGAAGGTGGAAAGGAAAGGAAGGATTGTGCTTCGTATTGGATTTTGTAGCCGTACTACGTACCTGTGTTTTACATGCAAAAAAACAGGCAGGATATTCAGGTGCCTTGACACCACTACCATAGTATAAACCAGTGGTTTTCAACCTTTTTTTGTACCAGGGCCCACTATTTATTCAGGATTTGAGCCACGGACGACCATTTGATGACGTTTTTGTCCCACAGACCCAAATACTTCTTTTGAGTTTGTCCGCAATTAGGCTGGATTTGGGAAACAAAATCTTCTACATTCTCTATTTGTGTAGACTTGGGCTAATTCAGATGATGAATATTTTAACTCTTGAGAGTGTAAAGATGAAGGTCCATTTGGTTTCATTTTTACGCTCTCAAAGAGTTACACCTGGTTAACCAAGTTTCCATCATTTAGCCTGGGGACCACCTGGAACTCTCTCAAGGACCACTGATGGTCCCTAGACCACTGGTTGCAAACCACTGGTATAAACCACGGGCCAGATACAGAGAAGGGGACCTTAACCAAGAATTGAATTAATAAATAATAGTCTGTAAACAGCCTTGATTACTGTTTTGACCCATGGATATGAAAATGAAATAGCCCTGCACATAACAGCAGTTTAATTTATTCCCTTAATCAAGTGGCCTTGTACATTTTAATGGGTTTCATTACCTAGTAAAAAGATAGAAGAATCTCCCTCCTCCTGGTAACGATGTTAATTTGTAATAAACACCACTGACGATTATTACATTTGGCCGCCGTGTAAAATCGGCTGACTTTACAGCGCGCGGCTCGACGGTGAGTCTAGGGTGACTTCATTTTAGCATCCGAGGAGTATATTATTTTCTTTTAATGATTTAAACGCCTCACACTGTGCCGGTGGGAATGTCCTATTTATTTCATCAAAGATGTTCTGGGGGAAACTCTACGAGATCAGAGTTTTGCGTGGCGGATGCCGTACGAATATGAATGAACGCCAGTTTGTTTGAATCGATCAGCGGCAGCCAGGGACACTGATCAATACAAGTCGACAGTAAATGTTTACCTAGGTACGACCCCTCCAGCTTTAGCTAATGTAAACAGATAACAGGTAACGCGGGCCTGAGTTCTGCTAACGTGGAAACCAATTTGCTCCCCCTTGAAAGTCTACCCCAATTGTCAGACACGGAAAAGCACAATTTAGTGAACAATGGGCGAATAGAGCTATATTATGCACTTAATCAATGCGGTCCAAGCAAGCATCTCATTGTTACAAAGTAAAATCAAAGACCCATGTAAATTACTTTTTCGCCAAGATGACAAAAAAATGCACAAAGGGACATTTAGTCCACTTCTCTTTTGGTTTCATTTAAATGGAAATGCGTGGCTCATTGATGTGCGTAGGTGCATCAAAATGGAATATTGGATTTAATAAATTCTCATGTCATATGCAGGAGTTGGGGGGGATCATGCCCTCTATATCCATTGAGTTAGATGCTAATGCCAGGACCCGTTCTAGGTGGCCCTAGGGTGGTGTTGTCTCCCAGGAAGCTCATTGTGTATTCAGCCCGTCGACTCAACATCTCAGCCCTAAGTTTAAGTCCTGGGCCTGGTCAAAGTTATATACCAGGACCCAGGCTAGGAAAATAAAATGTCCTTCCGTTTTGTCCCTTTTTTGACAGCACACGTTGCCCCCCCCCACCACCACCTAAATTTATCCATACCCCCCTCCACTTCAAAAACCCGCAGCCGCGGTTCTCAAGCCTCCATGCTGTTAACTGGCCATGCCAGCCGGGCTATATCAAATTATGCTAATGCTTTCCGTACCGTCCAAAAAACTGAAATAACCTCAGCTGCCTGTCTGTGTCCTCCTTTCTCTCACAGCAGGATATTACCATATGGGTCTCTCAAGCCTCCCTTTCACCAGTTGGTGGAATAAATAAGAAGTAAAGGTATCTTAAGAAATGCTATCTCAACAGAAATAGCCTAGGTTTTTTTTGTTTGTATGCCATTAACGGAAGAGAACACCAACCGTAAAGGCGATGTCGGCTACAATGAAACACTCAGGAAACTTTTCCACAATCTCTGAATGCTATATAGAATCTGGAAGTGAATCTCCTGAAACAGGAGGAGCGAAATCAATTTGGGCGGTAGTACCAGAGCCATTTAGAGGGAGAGTTGTGACATTCACTGTAAGCGAACAGCCCACAGAGAGTAATAGGGAACAGCCCGGCCATATGGTTGGTCGCATGAACAGTTTGTGAATGAGGAGCTATTGGAGAAACTAGTATTCTGCTCTTTCAATGGGCCAATAATAATTATATATCGTTCATATGACAAAGTATCTAAAAATAACCGGCGTCCTGTCTTCTTTAATTTGTTTACGAGGTCACAGCCATTAATACAGGATGTTTTTCTGTGCCTGGCCTGCTTTATCAACTTCCGGTTTGAAAGTGTCAGCATATTGCTCCTCCAGGAGTTTGAGCACCGGAAACAAGAATGTCATAGAGTGAATAAGAATGTCATAACTTTGTCTCTAGTTGGCACTGGGTAGTGCTGCAAAGACAAAATGGAACTTTGACGGTCAAAGTATTTTAAAAAGGTCTTGTGGGAGGCAACTGGAGAGGCTATATACAGTATGGTACGGGACACGCACGTCATCAGCTTGCTTGATTGAATAAGTGTTTCTAATCATCCATGTATTTTTCATACTGCAATCACAGACCATTGTCACAACATTTAAATGATGTCTCCGTCCAACCACTTGATCTCCGCTAATGCTGCCGCCGATGTACTGCTACCATCACCCCCCGTACTTCACCTTTCTTGTTTTTGGATGGTTGCAGAGGTGAAATTCAACTTTTTGTGTTTTTGTGTCTGCCTGTTTTGTGTTCAGTGGCCAGGCCTGTGAGTGCCAGGCTGTGTGCCGGTGAGGAGCTGCCCTCGGCCGCCCAGCGCTGCTCCATCCCCTGCCCACAGGACTGCCTGCTCTCGCCCTGGTCGCCCTGGGGAGCCTGCCTGCACCACAACTGCCACGACGATCAGCTGCTGCAGGGACGCAAAGGTAACAGACACCGAGAGGCACACACTGACACAGAAACACAGACTGACAACACGGATTCTTGGGAGAAGCCTGACATGAAGTGAGAGAGAGAGAGAGAGAGAGAGAGAGAGAGAGAGAGAGAGAGAGAGAGAGAGAGAGAGAGAGAGAGAGAGAGAGAGAGAGAGAGAGAGAGAGAGAGAGAGAGAGAGAGAGAGAGAGAGAGAGAGAGAGAGAGAGAGACCTGAGGTTTAGCCCAAAGTCTCAAGAGGAGGGAAGTGTATAGTAGTACTGGCAGACCAGATGCTTCCTACTGCTCGTGTGTGCGTGTGGGTGTGCGTGCGTTTGTGTGCACATTTACAGTACATACTGTATGTGTGTATAGGCGGGCATGAGGCATTGCCATATTTGCAGTGAATACATATGCAGTACAGTATGTGAGCATGTGGGTCTGCTTATCTGTGTCTACTGCGTACAATATGTGAGCACAAATGTGCTGGTGGCATG
This sequence comes from Benthosema pterotum, assembly GCA_039105355.1. Taxonomy (NCBI): domain Eukaryota; kingdom Metazoa; phylum Chordata; class Actinopteri; order Myctophiformes; family Myctophidae; genus Benthosema; species Benthosema pterotum. The sequence goes on from CM076978.1 coordinate 10,513,746, forward strand.
GTGATAACTGTGTGTGTGTGTGTTTATATATATATATATATATATATATATATATATATATATATATATATATATATATATATATATATATATATATATATATATATATATATATGTGACTAAACCCCACCCACGTTGAGTCATCTCGGGGAAATGAAGTTGTCAGTAGAGGGGTCTAAACTTGATTTTCTCTTATTTTTTATTTTCTGTGAAAAATGACCTGAAGCAACTTTATTAGTTGTTTCATACTAAAGCATACATGAGGTGAATGTTAGACCTTAAAACGCAGTGTAAACATGTTATAATTGAATTAATGTGAACTGTAATGACAGTTCTGACCATTATTACCTCATTCCTCCGGGCCGCGATCGGGCCGTTAGCTTAATTAGCTTAAAATGCTAACGGTTGTAATCTGATAAGTGCCTCTAGTTCTGTAAATATGCGATGCCCGCCGTCATCAACAGAACGCGGACTTCGCGTGATTTTGAGCTCAAATAACAGCCAGGTGGCATTCCACATAACCTATTAGTAGCGACGTTCTGTTAGTAAATCCATGTATAAAATATCAAAACATTGGATTCTTCTTCGTGGCGTTTTTTTAGAGCCGGAACTACGTCACTATTCTCAGAGGAAACAGACAAAGGGTTGCCATGTTGGCTTGTTGGCTTGTTTTCCGTCCATGTTAACCAACATTTTATTGGATATTATCCTCATCTGTTTCTGGTGACTACTATGTGTGATTGTATAATAATGGCAAAAAATCACCCTAGATACATAGTATTTATAATGATAATGCATCACAATTATTGTTGTTGTTCCATTCATGCATACAAACAATGGACTGTGGGGATGGTTATCTAAAAAAAAAACGTGGAGTAAGTACCTGCAAATTGGCCAATGTACTCAATGTCCATAACAATTAAACTGTAGTAGGCTACTGTTGGCATTCCTGCACAGCATACTATTAATTATAGACATACAGTACATGTGCCTAGCAGGGTTATTATAGTTATGGCTTTTTCATTCTACTTTAGTTTTAATTGTTTTTTTTCCTACTAGTTTTTACTTTAAGAAAAAAGTTATCGTTTTTTCGTTAGTTTTAGTTAACTATAAAAACCCGGATGCCTAGTAGTATTTTTCAACTATACAATATTATTGGACTTTTTGGCGTTATTGGCTTACTTCTCTCCAAATACTTGGCAACAACAGAGAACAGACGGAGAGAGAAGAGAGTCAAGTTGGAGTTGGAAATACGTTCTATACAACGAGGGCGGCGCAAATAAGACAAACAACTAAAGTCTCTGGATGTTTATCTTTTATTATTACTACAAAACGATCTAAAATAAAGAGATCTAGGTGGACCGTTGCTGAGTTCAATGCATTTCTGCATAGACCTACTTTCGGTCCAGGACTTGTCTTTATTTGTTGACCCATTCTCAATACAAGTTTATACAACATACCCGCGGTAAATAATAAAAAATAAGAGTCGCGTTATTTGTAGACTTAATAAGAACCAAAGTGCAGTACATTATGAACATTAACCACGTTATGTTGTTTAATAGATTACGTTTTAAACATTTTGGAACAAGAGAAGCTGTTGTTGTTGTGAACATCTGGGATAGGCTCTGGCCATTGTCACCTTCTTGAAAGTGGGACATTAACACATTGTGAACCACTAGATCAATACAACAAAAGCAAATACTTAATTTAATATGCATTAACCACTGTATGAATGGACACTAGTTAAAGGGGAATTCTACCCATTTTCTGTTACTGTCAATATACCTTTTTTCCTAGAAATGGAGGTCTGGGGGAAAAAAAAACATTAGCATGGTGAAACACAACTTCACGACAATAGAGTTGTGTTTCACCATGTACACTTGTATAATGGTTACTATGTATAAGTATCCTTTTAAAGTAAAAATAGCCGTATAAAGGCGAAATGTATTACTATATTCATTTTAGCTACTATTATTAGGCTACTATTCAAACACCTTGACTCAACAATGCCCCCCCAGTATTGAGGAGGTGTTCCCATGCCCAAACTGTTCAACTGTTCAGCAAAGAAGAGGAAACAGCGCCCCCCTCAATGCCCAGACCAAGAACTACATCTTTAAAAGCCAAATTCTCAAATTCCTGTTTCTCTGCAAGACATTACTCTATAAACCATATCTCAAAAACTGGTGGGTCAAATTGCACAACCAATATGTCAAATTGTAGCTATGACTCTCTGCTTTCACATGACATGATAAAACAAAAATGAGAATTTCCTCAAAGACTCAACCTGGGTGGTGCTGGGACACATATATATACAGAGAGAGCGAGGGAGGAGAAAGCACAGATTGTTCGGGTCAACGATCGCTCCCCCCCGGCACCGTGTACAGTATCTATCCCACGGCAGCGTGAACCGTGTGATTGCCGTAATGTAGCTCCATAATATAGCTCTGGGAACCACCACCACCAACACACTGGTTCAGCTGTCCGCCAACCCTCCCACATCTACCCCGCTCCACTCCACCACCGCTCATTTCCTTTTTGATATCATTCATAAACGAGCAGGACCATAAACCACCACAGGTAGAGGCTCTTGAAGCAACAGCCTACTATCGTTAATACCCCTGGGGGGGGGGGGCTTCTATCTCCTATCTCCATATTTCAACTCACAATCAACATCGTGATAATAATGGATTGCATTCTATATATCTTTTCTAGGCGCTGTGCTTAGTTAAAGTGGTATTCAATGGTCCATTCATTAATACATACAGTATAGAGAGGTGAAGCTGCAAACAGTCAACACCAGCGTCCTCTAGGGGTGGGCAAAATAATAGATATATCAATATATCATGATTTATAGTGCCACAATTCGCCAGGTTCAAAGTCTTTTTAAAATATTAATGTATTTAATTTGTTCGTGTCAGAAAGATGTACTGTATATAGAAGTGTATGACTGAACTTTTCATGGTCTATATCAGGGGTTTTCAACAGGTGGTCGGGGACCACCTGTGGTCCCTGAGAGGATTCCAGGTGGTTCCCAGACTGAATGGAGGAAAGTTAGTTAAACAGATGTAACTCTTGAGCGTTAACATGAAACCAAATTCTGATTAAATTGTGGGCCTTGGTCTGAAAAAGGTTAAAAAAAAACCACTGAAGTAGGGTGTTAATTTACCATACAAAAAAACACAACCCGATAAAATATGAAGACTATTATTGTTTTGGACATTCCAGGTTTTTTTTTTTTTTTACCCGACAGTAACAAAAATCACTGGCACTGAGCTCTCCAGTGGCTTTGGCATGGGCCGCCGTCCATTAGTTATTATGATGATTCGGGACTGTTTGCACAGGTGGGCCTTGGGCTGCTGGGGGAGCTTTTGTTGTCTCTCTGTGCGCTCTGCTCCGCTGTGTCTCACAACACCAAGGGTGAGACCACAATCCATCTCTAACTCCACAATGCAGGCCCCCCATGGGAATTTACTGTTTACCCGCCCTGTGCAACAAACCAGACGCCAGGATGCCCTGGACATTGGCACGCTCCAATTCACTGTATCTAGAATTCCCCCCCCTCACCTCACCTATAACCGCTACTATGTCCCTTTTTTTATTCACCACACTGGCATCGTCTGATTCTCAGTCTGAGGCGGCACACTGACTCTCAAACCTTTTTTTCATTTCAAGGGGTTTAATGCATTAGTCCACAGACAGACCATGTACATACACACTTTTTAATCTCTGTGACATCCATACAGTGTTGCCAACTTGCCGCATTTGTTGCTATATTTAGCTCGTTTCCAGACCCCCCCTAGCGCCAAAATTAGTGAAAACTCCTAGCAAAAAATCTATTGCTTTTTTTGCTGGTGAGTTGGGGCGAAATTGGTTGACAGGCGCCAGAGATAAAACCCTCTTTTTTTCACCATTTTTCCTCCTATGATACAGTCCTTCCTAGAAAGGACCATTGGTAACCAAATTGACCCTTTTAAATCTGTAACTCTTGAGATCGTAAAATGAAACCAAACGGACCCTTTCGGATCAGTTTGGTTTCATTTTACACTCTCAAGAGTTAAATTATATTTAAACATCTGAATTACCTAATTTTCAAGAATCTACACATTTAGAAAATGTAGGGGAATTGCTGTTTTGACCAACATTTTGTCAGTTATTTCTCCTAAATTAGGCTGAGAGACTAATCCCAACATCAAACGGTGGTCCTCCGTGGCTAAAATGCAGAATAAGCAGTGGGCCCTGGTATGAAAATGGCTGAAAACCCACTGCTCTAGCGCATTCTAGTGCATTTCGGAAGTGCCACTAGTGCATTTTGGATTTAGGCAGTTGGCAACACTGCACCCAAGTTTACAATACAATCCTCCATTTTCGTTCATTTCCAAGTGTGTAAATATGAACCCACAGACCCACAACCCTGGTGGACATTGTACCCTGGTGTTGAGGAAACTACTGGTCTATAGCTACTCAACCAGAGATGTGCGTTAAAGTGAAGGATTTAACATTGAGAAACCACTGAGGAAGGGGATTTCACCTCACCCACTCGTCTGCTCTGGAATAAATCTGATATGGTCAGGTCTTGAATTATTCACATCCAAGGGGATGCGTCCGGGGCAAATTGTCTTTCACAGTTTGGGAAGTGGGGCAAACAGGCCCTGGATACCCAGAAGCAATCGATCCACGGTCTCTCTCTGCCAGCTCTGAGACCTAGACGGGGTCAGGACCCACCGGACCAGGCCCCTCGACTTGAGGGCTCCCACTTCCAGATGATTGGTGGGTACAATTTGTCCGGGGGACACCCTGGGGTTAGACAGCAGGGGCGGATGTAACATGTCACATTTTGGGGGGGGACAAGAGAACATGTTGGAGGGGCAAGAGAAAATGAAGTCGCACCCATACCATTTTCTCATCAGCAAAGCATCAATAATGACATCAGTTGTCGTTGTTGAAGTTGCAACAAACACGCAGCATGCATAAAGCTAAAGGTCTCAGAGTTTTCTGTTTTCAATGATGAAATGCTGTTGGTTTAGTGGTGACACAGTTGCAGTTAGTTAGTAGCAGTAGTAGTGTTTCAAATCATTTTAAATATAAGCACTTTAATTTGAAATATCTTGGGTTGTTTTGCATGGCATCGTGTTTGCGGGGTCAGACTGGGTATTTAGGGGGGCATTGACCCCCCCATGCCCATGCCTAGATCCGCCCCTGTTAGACAGCCTCGTCTGTAGAGGAAAACAAGGGGCGACACCTCCCTAACCGAGTGTCAAGAAGAACAAGTCTTAGCTTAGTGTTCGGCTCGTGGTTAAAAAGCTGACACCGAAGTATCTGAGAGTGCACTCTATCTAGGAACCGTAAATTATTCTGGCACTTTTCATCCATAAGAACATTATGACATAAGGGACCTGGAGCAACCCATCGGTCGATAGAGATTAGATTACAACCCAGTGGTGTCCAGCATGCAATAACTGTGAAGGAATGCGTAGTTTCTGACAAAGAGCTCTGAAAGAATTCATTGTAACATAGGAATTGCTAGGAAAAATGCAACGTGCAAGTGACAGAATCTGGGTGAGTAACATTATGAAAGAATGTGTTTGTAAAACACATTCCTCCTGGTGGCACTATAAAAAGCTGAAGTGAAAAATGCAGGTCAAAGTTGTGTCATTGTCCTCTATGGCATGTGCATGCAACGTTTCAGATTGCTGCAGTTATAGGTGAAAATGTGAAAAGATGCCTCACAGTGGCACTATTCCAGGCCGTTCTGGGAGATTAAGGGCAGAGGTTTATCATTGGCATCCAAGGAATGTCTGTGCAAAGTTTGGCATCAACTGGGTTAAAGGGGAACTCCACCCATTTTCAACATTTTTTTCTTTTTTTCTTTTTCTGAGAGCGTACAAATGCAACCAAATGAACCCGTTAGGGTTCATTTGGTTGCATTTGTATACGCTCAGAAAAAAAGAAGCATCTAAAGAAATCCATCAAGTTAGTGCCTTTCTTCGGACCTCCATTTCTTGGGAACAGAATGGGGGAACTTTTTCATCATGTCCGCACAACATCTCGAAGGTATATTAATAACATTAAAATGTTGAAAATGGGTGGAGTTCCCCTTTAACAATGCCGGAAATTAGCCGCTAAGGGACGGACAAACAGATGTACGTGGTGCAAAACATATTCTCTCCCCATGCCTTCATCACTCAATAATCGCAGATATTCTGTAAGCAGCAATGAATGGAATCTAAGCACAGGATTATGACAGTGAGAAGGTGGTAAGATGAAGAAGAGGAAGATGATGTTTTTCAGAAGAATGTGAAGATGAAAAAACAGAATGCTGTAGGCCTATTTAGAGCAGGGGTTTTCAACAGGTGGTCCGGGGACCACCAGTGGTCCTTGACAAGGTTCCAGGTGGTCCCCAGGCTAAATGATGGAAAGTTGGTAACCAGATGTAACTCTTGAGAATGTAAAAATGAAACCAAATGGACCCTTGCGGGTCCATTTGGTTTCATTTTTACACTCTCAAGAGTTAAAATATTCATCATCTGAACCAATTAATTAACAATTTCACTGCTAAGCATCCTGGAAAAAAGGGGTTTGAGCTGTGCTAAGCTCTTTGAGTGATGTCACTAGGGATGTCACTAATTGAAAACAAGGCCAATAAAAAACAAAGTCCTATAGCGACATATACATGCCATATACCGTCTGAAAGAGCACACTCGCTGCTTTCACAAGAAAAAAAAAATACATTTATACCACCTATCGTTCAGGACTTATTGCCATTTGAATGCTATAGCAACATGAGCAGTCTTGTAAAAATACATTGTATAGAGACATTGACAGACAAATATATATATGAACCAAATGAAGATATTGTACATGCTATACACCGATTGACAGCCCTCTTAGTCCACTTTTAGGGGAAAAAAAAATTACATTCATCCCATCTTCTGTTCATCTGTAATTGCCATTTGAATTCAACTTGCCTCGTGGGCCAAAACCATATAATGTATGGAATAATAATTGTTCAGTTCTATATAATATGATTATGTTGCCAAAGTCCTATAGCGACATTTACATGCCATATACCGTCTGAAAGAACACACTCACTGCTTTCACAAGAAAAAAAAATGCATTCATACCACCTATTGTTCAGGACATATTGCCATTTGAATGCTATAGAGACATGAGCAGTCTTGTAAAAATACATTGTATAGAGACATTGACAGACAAATATATATATGAACCAAATGAAGATATTGTACATGCTATACACCGATTGACAGCCCTATTTGTCCACTTTTAGGGGGGAAAAAATTACATTCATCCCATCTTCCGTTTGTCTGTAATTGCCATTTGAATTCAACTTGCGTTGTGGGCCAACACCATATCATTTATGGAATAATATTTTTCAGGTCTATATAATATAATTATGTTGACAGTAATATATAAAAACCATATACCATATGAAAGGGCACACCCTCTGCTCTAATAAGAAAAAAGAAAAAAAAAATATGCCATCTACATGCCATCTTTATTGAGGTTTTATGTCAGAATCCCTGCAATAGAATAGAATAGCAGAGAAAAGGGATCCGTTGCGCGTGTGCGTGCACGCGCGTGCGTGTGTGTGCGCGTGCGTGCGTGCGTGTGTGTGTGTGTGTGTGTGGGGGGGGGGGGCTGTTGTGCTTTCTTTGCAAAGACGTTTAGCTGCTAAACATAGCTAGCATTGAAGACCACAGACGTGCGCGCGCGCGCACACACACACACACACACACACACACACACACACACACACACACACACACACACACACACACACACACACCCCAACGAGCCAGATTTTGCTAGATCGTTAGGGATCGTAGGCAGAACAGCTGGAGCTGCGCTCCGTCCATGCTCCCTCCGACAGATAGAGAGAGAGAGTAGAGAGAGAAATAGAGAAAGAAAGATGAAATTCCCATGCCAGTATCAACCACACAATATCCAGATGGCCAAAGTAAAACAATCTAATCCAATTGATGGAAAAAAACAAGCAATCGAAGTCCCGGTGCTGTTTTGCCAGCAACAACAGAGATCAGTAGTTAGCCTGTGCTACGTCCCCTGACCGGAGCCTCTGTTGCCTGTCTGTTTTTCTTCCTCAAAGCAGGGAAAAAAATGGGTAGGTGGGCGGAGTTTTGGTTGTGACATCGTCAGGGCCTTAAAGCAACAGTATACTACAGAACCAACTTGGATTTATGCGTTCACTTTTGTTTATTATTAATCAAATGCTGGTTTATTGATCATAATGCCGCAAACGGTTATTTACGTTCGCCGCACCCCGCCAAAACGTTCCTCCAAAACGTAAATACATGGATTCAGCAGAGAAATTGTTAAGATGATGAATTTTAGGCCGTTTTATTGGCAAAATACAGCCTGGAATTGTGGACAAAATCAAAAGATTTTTTTTTAAATTTTATGTCTTTGGTGTGAAATAATCCAATGGGGGTCCATGGCTCAAATACTGAATAAATGGTGGTCCCTGGAGCCAAAAAGGTTGAAAAAACAGACTGCTGTAGGCCTATTTAGAGCAGAAGTCTCTGTAATAGTACTCAGAGTCCACATTTCCCTTTACAAAAGGGACCACTAACTAAGAGCCAATTTCATGGTTGTTTGCAAAAGTGAAAATTATTTAAATGTTTATCACATTATTGTGTATTGCATTGTGTCTCTACTTTGCAAGGCCAGCCCAGACTGGTATATACTGTAGGCTGGGCAAAATATATGCCTTTATATGAGCCATACGACATGCTATTAGCTGACTTATAGTTTCACAAATCACACATAAATAAAAGCTGGGCTACGGTACAACCTCACACTGTGTTGTGATCCAACATGTGAGCTTGCTTGTAGAAATTTATAGAATTTTATTTTTTCAATAGAGCTTATGTGTGCATTAAATCAAAGGCTGCTTTCCTACCGTATGCTTCCTAAGTTGTTTTTTCCAAAGTAATTACAAAACGGTGCAACTTTTGACAGAATATAAGTCAAAAACGTGGGCAACGGGTGGCCCAGGCCTCTAGTCGGGCTGGGTGTCTGACTGTACCCATTTAGATCTCTGTCATGTTTTCCCATCCAGGCCCCAACAATGGCTGTGCCGCCAGAAATGATCTAATGTGTGCTTCAAGTTCTTTATGGTTGTTTCCAAGGCGACCCCAACGGCAACCCTGGCGCTCAGGATTTATGAGCAGGAACAAGGCGGAAAGTAAAAAGTAAAAACAGAGCGAGAATCCTACACATAAGGCTTGAAACACCCCCACTCCCCCAGCAGGGTAGACGACATTGATGCATGGGAAGGTTTGCTGTGTTTTGGGTTTGCCCACCACACTGCCAGAGTGTAGGGCTGTGTTTCATTATTGTATACAAAATATATTGTATTTCGCATGTGTGAAAGTGGTGGCGAACAATTGGCAAAGTCAGATACACACACAGATTCACTTGATTATCTCTTATAGCTGGGCGCATTGTCACTCGCGGTAGGTCAGGACAGTGTCATTGAAAAACATGACTTGTAATGAGATTGCGTTGCTCGCTCATTGTTCACTCAATGACATCGTTGGCAGCGAGAATGAGGTGCTGTCCCTCTCTTTACCGTACCAACATTGGGCGCTGTTTCACCAATACACAGTACACACAGCACCACTCAGTTCACATGTTGGTGTGGATTCTTTATCTGTATATGGGTCCCCCCTCTAAAACGAGATGCTGCATCTCATGGGGATAATACTCTCTCAATGGGATTCTGACCAACTGACGGCATATAAAAGTATGACTTTGGCAGACCTACTTTCTTAACAGCTGTGTCAATTGTCTAAAGCTACTGCAGCCTGGCGGCTTTACACCAGCCTTGCTATATAGCTCAGTAGAACAAACACTTAGAGAATATGTCACACATGTTCTCTCTGGCTTCTGAAGATTGGTTGAGATCAGTTGGCTGCGCACTGGATTTAGAAAGCAAATAAATGGGTTAGGACAAGATCATAACTGTAGGTCGCTATAATGTCCAACCCAGCACTGCGATACCGTGGCTAGGGTGACCAGATGTCCCTCTTGGCGTGGGACAGTCCCCCATTTCCAAGTCTTTCTAGGTGTCCCACAAATTGAGACCCCTGTCCCACATTTTGACGAACAGCCACCAGTGTCCGGATGTCCTAATACTGTATGTGGCTTTCTGTTGTCTGTTTAACTACTATAGATGTGTGTTTTTTTTAAGTCCGTTAAAATAATTAAAGTTGATCTACAAACGTGGTTTCCAACCTTTTTGATACCAGGGCCCACTATTTACTCAGAATTTGAGCCACCGCCCACCATTTGATTACATTTTAGCCCCACAGACCCCAAAACTAAAGAATTATTTTACTTTTGTCCACAATTCCAGGCTGGATTTGAGAAACAAAACAGTCAAACATACAGCTGATTCAGATGATGACTCTCGACAGTGTAAAATGGACCAATTTGACCCGCACGGGTCCATTTGGTTTCATTTTTACGCTCTCAAAAAGTTACACCTGGTTAACCAACTTTCCATCATTTAGCCTGGGGACCACCTGGAACCATCTCAAGGACCACTGGTGGTCCCCGGGACCGCTGTTGAAAACACCTGATCTACAAGCTCAAAATGTGCCTCACTGTGACACGCTTTGAGCTGGTAGATCAACTATTGTTTTGCTATATTTGAATTGAAATCCTGAACTCTTTTTTTATGTGACATCAAGATTTAATTTGCTAACCAGTGTTCATTCCGTAACGTTTTCCTCCACTTGTAATACAAATGAACGGTTTTGATCACCCTAACCATGGCAGCAGGCGGCTGAAAGGACAAAGCTGGTCCAGCTACTGTATATTTGCAACTCCTGTGATCTCAGCCGTTGGTCGGGAGCGAAACGAATCGCTTTGACTCTGCGTTGTAATTGGCAATCAAAATATCCAGAGAGAGCCCCGTCGAGAGCTACAACAGTAGATGCGAGGGCCTTGTAAGTCGTACCCACTGCCACTCAGGCCTCTCTTTAGCCTCTGCGAGAGCCAAAGAGTCGACAGAAGTTGGCAGAGTGGGCTGCGAGGGTCATCTCAGTGACCTAGACGGGCCAATGCCTCTAGATAACCACAGGGCAGACACAAACGCTCTCTCTTTTCATCCATTTTCCTCTGCTGTCTTTCCCTTCAGGGGAGTAGGGCAGCCTTTCCGGGCACATGATCACTTATCCGTGTTTCCGATGGATAACGTGATCTCTCCATTTGCACACAGTGAAAGCCACGATTCCTAGCACTGCATGTGCTATTATAGGCTTCTATGCTTCTAATAATGCAACAATGGGTCATAATCTAACTACTTTTCACCGTCCATACTTGAACGTCAATTATGATAGCACAAATGTAGCCTACAGCGGGGGTTTTCAACAGGTGATCCGCGGACCACTAGTGGTCCCTGAGAGGATTCCAGGTGGTCCACTGGCTAAATGATGGAGCGTTGGTTAACCAGATGCAACTCTTTGAGAGCGTAAAAATGAAACCCAATGGACCCTTGTGGGTCCATTTGGTTTCATATTTACCCTCTCAAGAGTTAAAATATTTATCATCTGAATTAGCCCATGTCTACACAATTAGAGGATTGATGGTCATTTTTATTCTGTACGTTTTGCTGGTTTGTTTCCCAAACCCTGGAATTGTGGACAAAAGAAAAAGAAATCTTTATTTTTGGGGTCTGTGGGGCTCAAATGTCATGGTGGTCCGTGGCTCAAATTCTGAATAAATAGTGGGCCTTGGTATCAAAAAGGTTGAAAACCACTGGCCTACAGTATTACCGGTATATACAGGACTAGTGAGGTCCAGATACCCCTTGAGATCCTCTGAGAATTTATGGGGCTCCTTGAAATGTAGTATTTTAGAACACTGTATCTTAGATCAAAAGAGGATTTCGCTCGCCAACCCAAATCCCCCCCACCGCTCCACTCACCCTCTCCTCGACCCTTTCTCTTCCATCACCTTCCCTCTCTAATAACGTATCCTGTTGCTTCGCCCCTGCTGCCCCTCCCATCGATTCCCCCCTGCAGGTTTCCGACAGAGGAGGAGACAGGTGTTGTGGGAGCCGGGCGACCACCAGGCGAGCTGCCCTCACCTCGTGGAGTCCATCCCCTGTGAAGACCCCGTTTGCTACGTGTGGCGAATCCAACCGGGGGAGAGATGTGTGCCTGCCAGCGGAGCCTGCGGTCCAGGCACCGTGGCACGCAACGCCACCTGCGTCGACCTTGGAGGTACTGTGTACCGCCTCGCCTTTCTTCTTTTTACATCTTTCTGCATTGGTGGGAAATTACTATTTCAGGAGGTCTGTTTGCAGACTATTTACAGGAGGTCTGTGGGCAGTTCAGAAACCTCTTCCAATGACATCATCAGTGGTGCAGAAATCTGCAGAATGATGATGTAATTGGAAGAAGTTTCTGAACTGCCCACGGCCCTCCTGTGAGACACAGACTGAGTAGGAATAAATAGTGGTATTTTATCATGCACATTAGTGAGGACCTCATTAGTGAGGACCTATTATGTGAAGAATACATTGAAAAGTGGTGAAGTGGTCCTTTGAAGGAGCATTCAGTGATTTGGGTGTATCTACAGGAGAGAGAGAGAGAGGTGGCGACGGCTATTGGCTGAAAAGCACACGTGACGACGGCTGTGAAGCGCATGTTTGGAACTAACATAAATAAAATAGTTCCAAACAAACCACTCTCGCTCATCCACTTGCATTGACAGCAGGACTCCAGTGCAGGCACAAAGCGTGAGATGCGAGATCAAATGTGACGCTACTCTCCCTTATAGTGCTCTACCTACTAGGATGGACAATCAGGACACCGTTTTCAAATATGTTTGTACGGTACGGTATGACGTGTCCTGATTGGCCACCCCGATTTTCTGGAGTAGGAATTGGGCGTACAATTGAGCTATTCCAGGCCTATTGCTGATGGGCAATTTTCTCCCAACAGCTGATTTGGTCTGGCTTTAGCTTTATGTAGCATGTGTTACTGTACTGTATGTCTAACCTAGGGGTTCATGGTGCTGAATCCATCCAAGCATTAGTTTTGCCCAGCAAAAAAGCTTGTTTTGGCATCTATACGTTGTGACTAGTACCCTGATTTTGAGTGGGAGTCGATTTTCAATCTTTTAGCACATTTTATGACACACGATTAGAAACACATTGGTGAAGACATTTCTTTGTAACGACTTAGTTTCCATATTGGTCCGAAATCTTAAGTCGCTTGTTTTTCTACCTAGCACTTTAGCCCTGTTTGTAAATTCACTCTCCACGTCTGCATGACAGCAGGTGACATTAGTACTGCTCCTGCAATGGGGAAAAAATATTTACAGACTATTTTGCATCTGTTAGACGCCTCAAACTGCTTTTTTTTTTCTTTTTGGATATGATGCGGGGGAAAGAAAGTTAATCATCTGTGACTTTTAGCCAGACCCCCATGGAGCAGAAATTCTCTCACTCTGAGCTACTAGTGTGGTGTAGAGGGAGTTTCTAAACCGTCTAAAAACCATAACCCTGTATGTGCGTTCTGTCAGGGGCTGAGTTTAGTTGTTTACCTGTAATCACTGTGAGTTTTCACACTGTTGCGTGAGTCTCAACACGCCGCTTGTTTGCAAATTAGCCCGAGGGGACTAACAGCGGCGGGGACTGTTTTGGTGCCGCTCAAAAAATCCAGTACAAACGCTTGCAAATCGCTTGCCAGCGGGGGCATCATTTACATGGAGCCAAGCCTGGACGGAAGCCCGTATTCAAGAGTATAATTAGGCCTATAAGCCGTTCTGAACTGAAAAAATAAATAAATAAATAATAATAATAATAATTCAAAGATTTGCGCCTCATTTTCACCGTTTTCAAAAATATCAGACCTTACAAGCTCATAGCGCGCCACTCCGTGGCACGCTATGAGCTTGTAGGTCTGATATTTTTCAATAACTAATGTACCGGTAATGCCAATGATGCTGAGTATTGTTAATAATGCTAATAATGCTAATGCTAAGTTTTGTTAATAATGCTAAGTAATGCGGATTATGCTAATTTATGCTAATAATGGTAAGTAAATGCTGGCAATGCTAAGTATTGCTACCGCTAAGTTTTGTTAATAATGCTAAGTAATGCTAATTATGCTAATGTGTGCTAATAATGCCAAGTAAATGCTGGCAATGCTAAGTATTGCTAATGCCAAGTAACTAAGCCTAATAATGCTATGTTATGCTAATGCTAAGTATTGTTAATAATGCTAAAACAGCTAAGTAATGCTAATACTGCTAAGTAACGCTAATTATGCTAACAACACTTGCTGACACCAAAAGGCGTTCCTGCCAGTTACGGGATAAGCCAGGCATGGTTTGCAAACAGCTGCATAAATAAACAAGGCCATGGCCAGAGTCTTCCTGTGCTGTGTTCCTGATGTTGCCTAAGCAGATGAGCTGCATTGTGTGATGTGTGATGTGTGTGTGTGTGAGGCCCGAGGTAGAATGTGATCCACTTTTCCGCCTTCCCATCAGCACCACCAGCACAGCAATGTGTTATTCATGAAGGGACAGTCGCTGCGGTTTTACACTGCGCCACGGCAAGAAATGGCCTGATTAAAAGTCACAATCCTGGCTATAAGTACTAGAGCCTTAATTGTTCACCTCCGCAGATTATAAACCTAATTGCGCCTTTTCTTTCGTGCGTGGTTTTATTATCCCGTCACATTGCATTACGTGAGCGTTTGTCAGGGAGCCGGCGGAGGGGTCCAAACGGATTACCCAACGGGGGAACCTAACAAGCTTTGACAGGACGAGTGAGGAACGTACGCTCGGACAGGTTCCAGAGAGAGAGAGAGAGAACCTTATGAAATCATCTTTAATACAGTAGTTCTATTGTTAGCGACTGTTGACAAGTGTTTACTGGCACTTCCCGTAAATTGGCTCGTCGGACTTCGTACTGCCGAAGCACAAAGTCTTCTTCCATCTGGCACCAAGGAACGTCAGAGCCGAAAGACGACTGTGTTGTCTAGTAGCATCGTGGATGTGCATTTGTTGTTGTCTCTACCTTTCAGGCTGATGCCACACAATAAGAGCTATTAAGGGACCAATACAGCCAATCAATCTCGCTGATTTATGGTTGCGCCGGCTGAAATGAAGGTGACAAAAGCGCATAATGGCGCCGAACCACATTACCATTCAGATTAGCATTTGAAATGCAACAATTGCCGGGTAGCTGTGTTTGTGTTTCAATCAATGCAACTTTATTTAAAACGTAGCGCATTTCAGTCTTAAAATAGAAGCAAACTGAACAAATCGAATGCCGCACAATACGTATGACTATGCGATGCGAGATTAGTGTAAGAGCAATGCATAGGCGAGTATTTGTAGATGTGTGTTGATGTGTTTGTGCGCGTGGGAAGCACACAGACCTAGTTTACTCAAATACAGACATGATTTAGTGCTGTGTGTACGCTATCCAAGACGTATGCTGTTGTAGAGTGTGTGAGTTTTGGTGGAAGTGCTGCTCAAAGAAATTACATTGACCCTTGACCTTCTCCATGAATGAAACATGTCCAGTGTTTGGTCGAAAAATATAATATCCGGAGGAAGCACATCTGACGGCCTTTGTGTGACCAGGCCTCTATCTTGGCAGATGAGTAAGGCTGTAACTGAGGCTGACTGTCTCGCGGTTAGACTGTCTGTAAAGGCCAAGGTGAAAAGTAAACGCAAGTCTTAAGAATAGACTTAAAGGACGTCATCACTACTGTTCATGATAAAATGCCACGTTTTTTTCCCTACTTGGTCTGCGTCTCAGCTGGTCTCAAGGGTTGAGGCCATTCCCTGGAACATTCACTGTTCTATTACCGGTAATTCCACGAGGGAGTTAGCACATTTACAGATTTTAAAGGAAAATGACATGGTCGTTTTCCTACAATTTAGTGCAGACAGAACTCACCATTGGGCTAGGGTGGCCTGCAAAGAAAAGAAAAGGGATTAAGCCTTTTCCACAGTGAAGCTTTTCCCTCGAGATATCGAGGTGTTTAGGCCATTGTACCGCCTTCTTCACATCCCCGTGAGTATAATGAGTGGTTACACCCCTATTGTATTCCCCATGGGTGAGGAGTTGTTGATTCTCAAACTTTTCCCCCCCAAATTTAAGCCTTTTTCACTGAAACGAGATGTTTTAGGCCATTCTACTGCCTTCGTCACGTCTCATCACAACTTATTTGTGTGCATTTAAACTCTATATAGCTGTAAAACTGCATTAGTGCAATACTAGTGGCTACAATCCTTCAGCACCATTGCACCATGGGGCAAACCCACTAATCTCTGTCTGCCTGTCTAGCCTCATAGCCTTTTGCCTCTCTTTTTGGGGGGCAAAATTGCACCAAAATAAAAAAATAGCTACCTTTTGGAAGGGAGGGAGGCAGGCTCCTAGCTCTGTTCCAGCCAGGGGGGCAACCAGGACAGTAAATCCAACCCCTAGACATGGCTGCAGTTTGCAGTATTCTTTGCAGATGTTTAATTTTGTCCCAAAGACTCACTTTAATGAAAGGCACGTATTGTGTGATGTAACCAAGCAGAACAAGCAGCCAATGCTATTATTCGCCGGCGACACGGCAATATGCTGCGAGTGATGCAGTGGTCACACAGAGTGACTTAGGGGGAAACAGAGTGAGATCGAGTATAAAATAGAGAAGGTAGAAAGAGAAGGCAAAATAACCTGACTGTCTGCAGGAGTTGACACGGAGCTGACGGGCTCCATTCACACCCTGATCAAATGAGCGTGTCCAGACTGCACCCGCATTATTACCGCTGACCACCCAGCTAGCAGCTGCCATGGTACACATTAGAGACTGCAGCACTCCCTACTGTTTTGACACTTTTGTGCAAAACTTTTGTACCTTCTGAATCGGATAGATTTGGGCATTTTGGAAACGTGGAAGTCTTGAGCACCGAGCACAGGCACGCTAAGGTTTCAACGGATAGACGCACAAGCATTTTAACTCTGCCAGTCAAACATTTATTTCTTCTTATTATTTTGTTTTTGTAGTATTTTTAAAAATTAGCCAACTTGTAGAACGCTGCAAAGAGGCACTCTGTGAGCTTCTGGATATGCCATATTGGAAAATATACAGTGGAAACTGGCCTTTCTGTTGTACAATCCAAGGCAAAGTTCTTTCTTCAGAGGAAAGAGAACATTTTCTTCCCCCTTTTGTTTTTCAAAGACAGGCCAACAGCAAGTTTTAAAGGTAGGGTAAGTGATTTGAAATTCATTGTATAGTACCAGCCTGGTGCACTAGGGGCCCCCAAGAGTAGCTACACTATGTGAACCTGCTGCTCGATCCTGATTGGAGGAGAATTCACCCTCCACCTGGGGATTTTTTATTAGCTCCTCTGCTAATGTGGGGGAGGGGGAAACTCCATATATGGTCTGCGCACCTTATAATAGAGCATTTTAACTTTTTTTTTTTTTTTTTTTTTTTTTGAGTGATATCTGACAAAAGTGAAATCACTTCCCCTACTTTTAATGGTTGGCAATGATGTTAGCGTGGAATGCAAACATCACCTATGTTATAATTTGGCATGGAAATAAAGTGTATAAATAAATAAATATGTAAATTGGTGTTTGAACAGCTAAATCCACTTTGCCGCCCATACTCTCCATACAGTCGAGGCTGTTATGTCAGAACTGGAAGGAATCCAACCAACTCACCAAGAGTGTCTCTGCAGTCTGCATAAACACATTGAAGGATACCGTGGGTCCTCAATTACATTTTACAGACTAATTAATTCATAGTAAGAAAGGCTTACTGAGCATCGCCGGTGTTGGAAAGCAAACTAAGTACATTGACTCAAGCATTGTGCTTAGTACTTTTTTTGTTTAATACATCCCAAAGGCGAATATTGCACTTACTCTGCTAGCCTTGAATTCATGAAGATTTGTTTTGTTTTCATGCCAATAATTTGATGAGCAGAGGAGTCTTGCTTGGGAGACTTGTGGCGTTTCGTCCCGGAGACATTGGCATCTTTCCACCATTCATCTTCAATTATTGGCTGAGGATTGTGACAAATACAACACAACCTCCATGAATTCAACACATCCTAGGGTGTGTAAGCCTATTGTTAAGTCAAATAAGTCTGAATAAGTAATTTCTTGTGATACACTCTTTTAGGCTTTATATGTATATTGGCTATTTGAAAAAAATATATCTGATGATCAACAAGCTCACAATGTGTCTGAAAGTCTGAAATTGTTTCTTATCTGTCACCCCATAGCTACTGTTAAAAGCTAGTATCGAAAATAGACTCCTTACTAACTTTAAATCTAATATTAGCCAACTACCGTGAGGAGCCATCACTGAATTACCCAAAGCTACGGGTTTTGTTGTTATCAATGGAGATTAGAACATGTTAATAGGCTGTCCCAGACAGGGTGCAATACTGTAAATGTACATTTCATTGAAGAAGATTTGAGCAGGAAAGCAGCATTACAGCAGCATAAGCGGTCAGACCTCCTGGCCCGGCCGGGTGACATCTCCGTGTGGCAGAGGTCTACTTTTAAGTCCTTTGCACACCAAAGGCTCACCTTGTAACTCCACGCGAACAGAAGAGTTAACGCTAAAACGGACTTGTCCCTTTAATGTGATATGGTCCACTGCATTACAGTACATCCATTGAATCGCATGGAACAAGGTGTCAACGCGTGTCAACGCGCATCACACTGCAGGGACATTGTGCTAAAACCGTCTTGACCCTTTTGGTATGAAAAGGCCTTAACAGAGAGACTGTCTTTAAAGGGTAAAGGCTTTAGTTCTGACCTACCATTGGCCTGACAGTCATTAGACAGGCAATCTAACTCAAACCCTGTTTGGTGTGTCAGATCTTCCCGTCCTCTCGTCCTTAAATGGTCATATGCTATGTACAGGCATGTTATATTTTGGATTTTGGCTCCCTGTTTTTCTATTGATACATTTTGAGTCCATCAGTGGTTATGTTTCACCTCGACACAGCTGGCTCTAAACCTTCAAGGTTGTCCTGAGCAAGTAGGCAACCAGTGCTACAGCACAATGTCAGGGTGTAGAATACAGCATTAAACACTTACAATTAGATAGAACATACGCTATTTTTCAACAAATCGGCATTCTATACTGCTACTAACTAACTACAGCTGTGGCACCATCTAATAAAAGGAAAATGTTATATACGCCCCGCCTATAAAAAATTATTATTTGGGTAGAAACATTCTGTCGCCATATTTCAAGTTATGTTTTTGTTACATTGTTACACCAGTGGTGACCATGCACCGTACCAAGCAGCACTTCAGGAGCAATCAGGGGTTCAGGGTCTTGCTCAAGGACACTTTGACTCTGGTGGAGCCCGAGTTCGAACCGGCAACTTTGCATTTACCATCCAGCCATTCCACCTCTGAGCCACCGCTGGCCCCAAGTAAATATGGGTATCTGTATCTGGAGCCTTTAGAAATATTGAAATAGTTTGTGTCTGCATACATCTAAATACCTGCATAGGCTTATCTTTCTCCACCGTTTCCTGAAAAGGCATGTTTTTTTTTCCCACCCAACAGTTGCAATATTATACTTTCTGGATATTGACAGCTAATCCACAACTACAGTAGATGAGGTGTTACTGTACACCTTATCGTTTTCCTTTTTACTCTGTGCTTGCTGCTGTCAGGAGACAGAGCTCGTTCCCACACACCATGTGTGCATTGCACACTGATCTGCCTCTGGCTCAAATGCTTCCAAAAACAGGCTGCTGTGCCTACTGCCTAGCGCTTACAGGATACCACCACATGCAAGCAAAACTGCATTATAGCAGGTTTATCCAGTGGTAGAAGTGTATCTCCATCTCCAATTTATATATATATATATATATATATATTATTTTTTTCAAATAGTTAAACCAGAACCGAGTCTATCAGTGGCATTTTTTTTCTAATTCCGAAATGTTGAGAGATTTCTTTCAAATAGCAGCGCTAAGACCCGTCCAAAATGCAACATGCAACATTCTGAGAGATCCGACCCAGCCAGGCAGACATAAATGTTGACTTTATGAAATAATATAGCTAACGTATTCATCAGTTGCCAATTTATTAACACGCACAAGAGAGTAAGGGTGAGAGAGACCCAGACAGACAGAGAAGGACTGCACTTAAATAGGAACGCCAGCGGTGCTGTGCACCGGGGCCCAGAAGGGGAAGGGGGGGAAAAAAGAAAATAAAGACCGCTGGACGAGCCCCTGTTTCTGTGAATGAACTAGCTGTGGATGGTGCGTAAGGGGTTAAAATACTGAGCGTCTGAGCCACGTAGAAGTGGGAGAAGTAATGATAATCCACCGGCCACATCAAAATAAAAAATAGCACGAGTGGATGGAAGTTTTACCAGCAGTGAGCACAGAGGAACACTAGTCGACCAAGGAATTAAAACAGCAGCAGCGATGGCTGTTCTACTCTAGTCTACTGCCTCTGCAGCCTCTGACGGCCCCACCAGATCAGCTACCCTGAATCCCGCCTCTCAAGGCGGCCAGGAAGAGATTCCCAAACCGCGACGTGCAGCTGTCACATTGCCGTGCTGCCCCAGCCCTTAGAGTATAGACAGAGTCGCGCCCACTCCGTTCACTTCATGGGGTCGGTCCAATGGCGGCGCAAATTAATTGGAATCAGGCAACAGCCCAGCTTTAATGATCTCAAATCCCTTTATTTTAGATCGTTCTGTCATATAGTACAACATAAACATCACACTCATGCTTTATAGCTTTATGTCGCAATTCTTCTAGGCTACTGCTGTGCCGAGCATTCATGTTCCAAGGTCAGGACAATAGATTAAGGAGCAGCATATGGGACAAGGTAGACTCTATAGGTGTACTTTCTATTGAATGAGGACTGACCTTCTAATGACTGAGTAGCCTACTATAATAGGCAAGCAACAGCCACATACTGTAGCTACATTCAGTAGCCTAATGCTGAGTGGTCGGGGGCCTACAAAATATTCTTGCACCGGGGCCCATGATCTAGTATTTACGCTACTGCATCACTTTGAATCTTCTTTTTTTCCTCTGTTTATTTACACACAGCGAATCAACGCACTGCTTTGTATGGAGACAGAGACAATCACACACCAGATATTTTATTAAGATTTGCAACAACAAAAAACAAACATTACAACACACAGTAAAATGGGTCTTCTCGGATCCACTCAGGTTTTACACATAATGATTGACGAGTTCCAAGGGGCATGTGTCCGATTCCGTCCCTGTATGAGTGACTTTGATAAAACACGCCGTCGGATACACCGGATCTCGGATTTCCCTTTTTTTTTTTTTTTTCAGGTACGGAACCCTGTGAAGACCTCTAGTACAGACACAGAGAAAGAAATTCAGGACAGGGTACAGTCACACACAACTAAGAAACTAACAATGAAAAAGTCCCTGCAGTCTTGTTGCCGTGCAGTTCTTAACCAACTGTTAATAGCAACTCTTGGGCTGACTAAAGATAAGCTACTGTGAAAACAGAAGTTGGCGCGGAATTGCGGCTGCACGATTCATTGAAAAGTAATGAAAAGATTTTGATTGGATTTTCTTTTTTTAGTAAAGTCACCGTGAAACTTTGCTAATTAAATTCGAATCATCTTTGAATTTGGTCAATTGTTGCACCTTGCCCTCGCCTCACCAACATTGCACAAGGATTTAACCAATACATTGTACGAGCTGTTCTCTGACATCTGTCCGGCTCACAGAGCCACAAAGACATCTCAGAGACCATGACCAACCAAAGCTATTGGAAAGCATCCCAGGCACCCAGGGGGGGTAATAGATTTTAAAAAGCCTTTAATTTGTTCATTTGACGCGAACAAAAGTTACATTTTACGTTCAATTTTGGTCAAGCCAAGAAGTATTAAAGGCTTAAGGCCTAAAACACTGAACATGGGTGATTTTCACCCAGACAATGATATGTTATATGTCTTTCAGTAGCTAGTACCACGCCCCTATTTTTTTTCACCAGGAAAGTTTCGGGTGAATTTCACCCATATGCAGTGATGATAGAAAATATCCCATTCACTCACATTTTGAGTTGAATTCAATTCTATCTATCAAGTATCCTGTGTCAAAGCATAACTATATGCCTAACATTTGTAACAAACACAAGCCATGAAGATACAAACAGACTGCATGCCAAGACTTCTCTTTTTGCTTTTGATGCTTGAGGTGGCTTCAACTTCACACTAGCATCGCTACAAAGCCACAAATTGATCATGTTGTTGTGCATGGGCATTTCCACTCCACCTTAACACTTAACACACAATTCCTGCCTGAAATAGCTGTAATACTAATTATATCCATCGGCCAGTTCCCTGTTCATTTTAATCCAAGTATTTAGGCTATATATCTTCATTATTATCGCTCTCCCGGCGCAAACCTATTAATGTTAACAAGCTCCTAGAGAAACACTTGTTGACACACTCGCCGACAAGTTTCCGCTGCTATTGTGAACACAGTGTTACAAATACAATTACATAACCAGTTGGCCCTTGATGAGCACAATAAGTGCATGGTTCTCTATTCAACCCCAAGATGCCCCTAGCTTAGTGCTAACTGCTCACGATGAGCAGTTTGCAGGATGCCTTACATCAGGGGTGCCCACAATTTTTGGACTTGTGAGCATCTTTCAAAAATGATCAGCTCAGCAAGATCTACTACTGTAGTACTGGAGCCGGAGTCTGATTTTGGGCTGAAGGTGGTTTCATCTGAGGGTGCCCAGTGACCTAGGTATGCCTTGAGCATTTTTGTTAATAACCCCTTGGCCTGGCCTAACCTGAAATGATTTTGGCCTAGGGGGGGCGGGGTGCTGTGAGATTTCCAATTAGATAAGCTGATCTGATTTGATCTCACTAACGCAGGGGTTTTCAACAAGTGGTCCTTGAGAGGGTTCCAGGTGCTGGTGCCAGCTAAGTTGTTTAACCAGATACTCTTGAGAACGTAAAAATGAAACCAAATGGACCCTGGCGGGGTCCATTTGGATTTATCTTAAGTTGTTATTAAAAATACCCTGTCACATTCGCGGATAGGTCTAATACTGCCTATCATTTTGTTAGTAAATCCTAGAGTTTCACAGATTGATTTAAATGCTAATCATAACTCAAACTACTTGTTAATTAAACACATCTGGCAAGAATAGAGACAACGGGAGAGGTTTACACTGTCAACTACAATTATTATGGCCCTTTAGTTTGAGCCCCCCCATATCTGCACATCTACCATTGTTGCCAGATATTTTCTGATTTTTCCAATCATCTGCACCATTTAATAAAGAAACCTTGGTAGAACAAAAGCTGAATAAGGCGGAAGAATGATTGGTTTCTGGACAGGTGGGTGACAATGACAAAGGAAAAGGCCATGACACATTCTGAGAGACAGTTGTGCACGTTGTTTTTTACTTTGAGCGTACTCCGAAAGCTCAATACAATGGTGTTCTCAGTGTAAGAACCGGAATGCTGACAGTGTCTAAAATGTGAATGAATGTCTCACTTTGCTACCAGACAATGCACTGGTAAAATAATGAGTACAATGTAGTCTACATAATGGAAAGAGGCTTACCGACCTGATTTGGTCTCTTCCTGCACAAAATGGAGAAGCGCTGTAGCTATAGTACTTTGGGTGTAGCTAGCAGTGAGTGACAAGTACACTGTACCAGCTTAAACTTTAGCAGTTTCATTGGGAGGCTTTTTGTGAGGTGTCACAGAGACAGCAACTCCAGTGATATGCAATGCAATGTTTTCCCCCCACTTTGTTCCTAGACTGAGCAAGCATTTGGTTTCCAATTCACCCACGGCAAGAAGAGCTCTCTCTCCATTTCATGCCTGAAAACTCTGGAAGTAGTTCTGTGGGAGCTTGGGATTCCTATGTAGTCGGAGAAAGAGAGACATATACTGTACATAGAGACAACAAGTGCATCAAACAAGCGCATGAAGATGAGCCACAGCGACTACAGTATCATACTCAGCGAACCATATGTTCTGTTAGATGAGAGGACATTTGCTCTGTCCAACCTGACCCATGCTCAAAGCATCACAGTTCCATTATAAACCCAGCATCAATGTTTAAAGAAACTTCAGATGCTTTGCGGGTCAGTGCAGAGACTATAGAGCAGCGCAGTCCTGTCCCTTTCATGACTTCGCCCATGTATCAGAAATGAAATCCTCATTCATTTTCCTCATAGACTTTTGACTGTTGATATAAAAATGATTACGCTGCAGACAAAGCCAACTCGGGTCGTGACAAATCATGACAACAAACACAATATTATCAGACAATATCTAATTAGTAAGAACAAAAACAGCAGGATACAACACTTCTTCGAAATTATTTCTTTTTTTTTTCAATTGAGATAACAAATAATAATCCTTTATAATCATTTATAAGCTTTATATGCCAATAATCTTGACAATGACACCTTTCACAAACATATATTTTCCTCAAATTAAATTGTAGTATGTTCTTAAGCATGTCCAGGGCTACTAGAATAAGTAATGTACTTTTCAAATGGCCATTCAATCTCTGCCAAGTCAAGTAATTTTGACAACTGCAGGCAACATTTCAACATAAACCCATGGGAATGTGATGTTTATACAAAGCATCCATAAATAATGTAAATTACCTGACTATTAAAACCAAACCATTACCACAATGGTCCACATTAGTCAAACATTGCCATGTGTTTTGTAGTAGCACTAGTGAGTGACAGGTTTGAAACCAGATGGAAAGGCATCTAATTCTGGCCGCTTTCATGTGTGAGTGGCTTTGCCAATAGACTGCATAAATCTCATTTCGTGTCAGAGGTGGTTGAGATTGAGCAGGTACGTGCCTCTAAAGCGAACAATTCTTTTTCCCTTAGCCATTTGATATTATTCACGGTGGACTGGACATGGGAAACTTCCTTCGCACAACATAATCAAGACGGGCGCATTCAATCTCCTCTCAGGAGTTTCTCCAAGATAGTGGTAGTCCTAGCATGAAGTTAACACTTATTTCGTAAAAAAAAGTAATATCTTGGAATTTATCAGGTTCAGAATCTCACCGTAATTATTCGCAAAAACCTGCACACCTTTGCTGCTAACAGATAGAGACGAGCAATAGTGGGCGAGAAATCAATTTCCTCATGTAAAATGAAAATTCTAATTCTGTTATTCATCAGTTTCTTTCATGTCCTTTTTTGTGATGAATCTTGACTCTGACATTTCTTCAGCGTTTGGGTCATTTTGCACATAAAACACAATCAACCTATTTCTCGTCCAATCTGGCAAATCTCTCACCCCCCCATCTCTCTCTCTCTCTCTCTCTCTCTCTCTCTCTCTCTCTCTCTCTCTCTCTCTCTCTCTCTCTCTCTCTCTCTCTCTCTGTCACATTGTCATGGCTGCCATTAAAATGCAAATACCATTTGGTGAGAGCAGTCAGATCAATAGGAGCATCTCTCAGCTCATCAGTCTGTAAGACCCACTTGCGCACAACACTGTTTGTCATCAATAACATGCACAGTACATTCATCAGCACAGAAAATGAGCTCAACTCCGTACAGTACCTTCTTTGTTATCAGTGACTTGTTTTGTTTTGAATAATTCAACAATTCCAAAATCTGTGGGCCATTTAAAAAATAATAATAATAGTGTTGCTGTCAGGCAGAACCCTCTCATCTCCATATTCAAACTTTTTGCATTTTGCCTTTTTGATCATACTATGGCATCGCACAGAAGTACAAGCTTGAAGCATGGTGTGAAGTGACACGTTTTGTAAGCTGTGGAACACGGCGCGGGTCCTGGGAGTACTGTTGAGAAGAGCTTTTCACAGAGCTGAATAAGATGCACAGCAGCGGTGTGGTGTTAAACCAGCTCTAAACACTGAGAACCTGGTGAGGCGATCAATCGGCTGAGGCAGAGGCTGGGAATTGTACACGTGAAGGGGAGCCGCATTTTAACGTCCCGTCGCTAGGCAACGCTTTGCTTCCTTGTTGTGATGCGATCAAAATCACCCTTAGCTGTGTTTTCTTGGAATTGAGGCTCAAATGGCTTATTTATTAGTATATAATGTTTTGCTTTGAACTGCGGCCGCATATTTACGTTAACGTTCATGTTTTCTATGTTGATGACGTCTTCCAGTGGGGGCCAAATGGGGGAGGCTGTGAATCTTATCTGAGATGCATTTCTCCAGTCAACATAAATATTGATTGCATGATGGTACGGTATATGAGAACGTGCATTTACATTTTAATTCATACCAGCGTGTTGTGAGCTATCTTCATCGAAGACCTTTGGTATTTATAAAAGATGGGGCCTAGTAAAATAAGATAAGACAAGAGCTATATTGATCCTGTGGGGGGAAGCAGCCAAATATCCTCCTGTGGCATCAGAGATAGTACACGTATAGCCGGTTATCCAAAGGCACAAAAGCTCACTGGTTAAGGATTAACCTGTGATGTCGTGACATACGTTTTATTTTATGTCTGTTTTTCTTATTGACTTTTTCATTATGGGCCACATAATGAGAGGTGTGTACCACACCATAGACAACCAATATACCTGTAAGGCAAAATGTCATTATATCGGTACTTTAAATCAGTGGTTTTCAACCTTTTTGTACCAGGGCCCACTATTTATTCAGAATTTGAGTCACAGACCACCATTTGTCCACAATTCCAGGCTGGATTTGGGAAACAAAACAGTCAAACATGCAGATCAAAATGACCATTAAACTTCTACATTGTCTAGTTGTGTAGACTTGGGATAATTCCCATGATGAATATTTTAACTATTGAGAGTGTAAACATGAAACCAAATGGACCCACAAGGGTCCGTTTGGTTTCATGTTTACGTGCTTATAGAGTTACATCTGCTTAACCAACTTTCCATCATTTAGCCTGGGGACCACCTGGAACACTCTCAAGGACTGGTTGCACTGGTCGTCCCCAGACCACCGGTTGAAAACCCCTGCTTTAAATAATCATTTTCATGATATTTAATCCATTGCAAGGAATATTTTTAGACGAAAACACACTCCTTGGCCTACAAATAGCCATAGCCATCATCACAAATGTCATGAGGTCAGCACATTTTCCTGCAGGTGGATATGGCTGAATTTAGGCCATGGATTGTTTTTGTACAAAACTAATGATTGGAATGGATTCAGAATCATGAAAATAAAACCTAGTTGTTTGATATGCCATATGATATTTAAAGTATGATGACATTTTGCCTCATATTGTTTGGCCATGCTGTGGCATACAAAAATGGCCATTTTTTTCCGTTTCACTTAAATACCGATTATTATGTCTCCCGAGTGGCAGAGGAGACCGCTTTCATTCTGTGGACCTCACTCTGAAGTGAATAGAAAAAACACGAATAAAAAGAGCGTATGTCAATGCCCAGGAAGTAATTTAGAACCCTGGGGGAGGTCTATAATGGTTTGAATGTTAAATGGTCAAGAGAGAGTCTTTTATCTATTGGATAACGCAATGAACATGAAAGGAGTTCAGCAGGTGAAGTGCAGTGATGCTGCATGTGTTCACGCTGACAGCCATACAGTAGCTACAGGCTACAATTGACTTCCAATGGAAGCCAAAAAACTGAACTGACGTCCAACACTTTTGATGTTTTTTTGATCCTTTCCACAATGCTACAGATATACAGTACAGTGCGTTAAGCTGCCTTTCAATTCTCACTGGCAGGTTACAAAGCTACAAAAGCAACCTTTAACCATTAGCACTCCAGTCAATAAACCTATAGTTAAACCTTTAAAAAAAATCCCCCAAGATGATGCGATTAAAGTATGTTGTACTAATGTAATGTATGTGCCGTGAGATTTCCAACGGCAGATGAGCTGATCTGATTTGACCTCACCAACGTGTCGTCATCCCCCGCCCCTCCACTGCTGTGCTACGTCACATCATTTGGAGCGACGCTCACCCCGATAGGTTGACCCCCCCCCAGGCCACTGTGGGTAACACATTAGTCCAGGCTTTCCGTTTTCGTGCAACACGGATGAAAATGAAAGCCTGGGTGTCGAGCCTATATTTCCTATAATTAGGGCATTTATTTATTATCGAACACTCGCTCGTGCATACATATCGCACATGCATGCATAGCTGCTCAAAATATGTGCAGTGCTGACCAGAAAAAATGTGAATGATGACATCAATTGAACCTCAGTTGACATCAGTTGAACCTGTAATTGACAGCCTGCTTAGGTATCAGTTCAAAATCTGTAAAGTTATCGCCACCTTCAGGACTGGCTGTCTAATACTATAGCCTTGTTACATTAAAATGGTGTATATCACACATAAAATGTATATCACACATTTTATATTGGCATTCAGATGATGAATTAAAACCATCAACAGAGCCTAGTGGCACAATAGAGCAATTAAGCTTGATTAGGGTTGCAATTACAGGGTTAAGTGCCATACCACAACCAGCTGAAGACACTGAGCAGAGACTTGACATTCCATTCACCCATTTGCATTTGTCTGTTCTGTGTACACCAAGCCTTTATTTGTTCCCGTTGTAATTTGTCATTTTATTCGTCAGACCCAGGCTTAACCCTTTGTGTCTGTTGAAAAATAGCAGATCAACAAGCTCATGTCGCGCCACCGAGTGGCGCGACATGAGCTTGTTGTTCTGCTATTTTTGAAAAATTGTGAAAAATGATGCGCAAATCTAAGAATATATTCTATTTGACACCTGATTGTACTTTCTGACAGTAAATTCTAGTTTGTGACTAGTTTCTAGTTTCTGATGCTAGATTCTGACAGATTCTAGTTTCTCTGAAAAATCTGTGTTCCTGTGTCAGTGATGCTTAACATGTTTCATGCCAAGGACCCCCAGAATTGTCCATATTTGGCTGCAGACCCCCACCTGAAAACATGTTGTTCTAGGAATCCCCCAGAAGCAAAACTGGCATTAAAAATGTTTGCTTCCAAAATAATGTATTCAGAGATTTGCAGCTCATTTTCACAATTTTTCAAAAATAGCAGAGCAACAAGCTCATGTCGCGCCACTCAGTGGCGCAACATGAGCTTGTTGATCTGCTATTTTTCAACAGATAAAACACCAAAACGCGTTCAGGACACAATGGGTTAATGTTGCATGATATTTACTTATTGACTCAGAGACAGATACAGTGTGCTGCGTCACTTTTGATAGGTGTGCCTCTTTGGATTTTACCAGCGTCAATACATAATACCTACAGTAATTGGTTGTCTGGAAGCATGCTGTAAGTCAGACTTCTCAAAGTGCGGCCCAGAAACCCACAGGGGTCATTGGTGGAGGGGTTCCAGGCGGTCCCCAGCAAAAAGGTCTGATAACGCTGCCTGTGGTTTAACCCCTGAACGCGTTTTGGTGTTTTATCTGTTGAAAAATAGCAGATCAACAAGCTCATGTCGCGCCACCGAGTGGCGCGACATGAGCTTGTTGTTCTGCTATTTTTGAAAAATTGTGAAAATGTGCTGCAAATCTCTGAATATGTTATTTTGGAAGCAAACATTTTTAACTCAATTTTTTGCATCTGGGGGATCCCTACAACAACATGTTTTCAGATGGGGGGTCTGCAGCCAAATATGGATAATTCTGGTGGTCCTTGGCTTGGCCTTGGACACAGGAACACAGATTCTTCAGAAAAAAAACTGGAATCTAGTGTCAGAGACTATAGAATCTAGTGTCAAAAACTCGATTCTAGCGTCAGAAACTAAATTTTAGTGTCAAAAGTAGATCCTAGCATCAGAAACTATAATTTAGTGTCAATAACTAGAATCTAGTGTCGGAAACTACTGTAGAATCTAGCGTCAAAAGCTAGAATGTTGCTGCAGCTATAATCTGGTGTCAGGAACTACTGTATAATCTGGTGTCAGAAACTCCAATCGAGGGTCAGGACACAATGGGTTAAGTAAGGTTGGATGGATGTTAATCATAATCTTAGGCAAAGACGAGGACATTCAATTTGCCCTGTTGTCGTCCACATACTGCATGTACCGGTACGGTAGTCACAGCGAAGAGGCTTAACCCACACCGAGCTGATAAATAATTAAAAGATTTGTGGCACATTTTCACCATTTTGAAAAATAGTGAGCTTGTAGGTCTGATATTTTTCAATAACTGAAGTAATGCCGATGATGCTAAGTAATGCTGACATTTTCACCATTTTCACCATCCTGCACTATTGTTTCTCTCGTCTATATTTCGTCTTGACTATATTGTATTATTGCACTGTCTATTGTCTTGACTATTGTCTTATTGCACTGTCTGTGTCTTACTGCACTGTGGAAAATGGAAACGTTATTTCATCCCTTTATACTGTATGTCCTGACATACACTGGGGTGACAAATAAAAACCTTGAACCTTGATTTTCAAAAATATCCACTCCGTGGCACGCTATGAACTTGTAGGTCTGATATTTTCCAATAAATAAAGTAATGCCAATGATGCCAAGTCATGCTAACATTTTCACCATTTTCAAAAAATATCAGACCTACAAGCTCATAGCGTGCCACTAAGTAATTTAAAAAATACCAAATAATGCTAAGCAATTATAATTATGCTAATAAAGCTTAGAACACCAAAAGGTGTACCCGCCGAAAACGACTTAAATGGTGTGTGGGTGTGTGGAAACAGAAATCAAGTTGGAATAGCATGCAGCAAGCACTGGTATTATATCTGAGCTGGAGCTCAGCGACAGATCCATGTATTAATAATGCAGGAGGACCCCCAGGGCAGCTATCTATTTACAGAACACACACACACACACACACACACACACACACACACACACACACACACACACACACACACACACACACACACACACACACACACACACACACACACACACACACAGCTTAGCTCTCTTTCGCTCTCAATCAACCAATTATCAACTCCAGTTAATTCTCAATTAATTCCATATCTTGGAATCTCTCTTTATCCAAGCCTGCCTCGGTATAGACAAAGTGTATGAAAAAAAACAAGCAAAAACATGATTTCTCCATGTTTTGGAAAAAACAAATCTTTTATGTGGTAGACAGGGTACAGGCAGGCACAAAATGTTTTCAGATAGGTGGGTCCACAGACAAAGACACTTTAATTTGGCGGTCCTTACTGTGAAAATGTTACAGAACCACAGAACTACATTAGGAAACAAGCCCAAATAAGCTCCTACACCAGTGGTTTTTAACCTTTTTCATACCAGTGAGCCAAGTTGTAATGATGTGATTATTTTGATTATTACTGTATTATTTTTTGTGATTCCTTTGTGATTTGAATATTGTATGACTTGATTGAAAATATTTGAAATGGTTGTTTTTATTTTGTTTGCTGTGCTTTAATTGAAAACAATTATGTTACTATGCTGTGGCTGTGAGGGAGGGCTCTGGGTGGTGGCTGGGAGCTTGATTGCTGCAGGTGTGTGTGGGCTTGTCAGGGCGTGCCCTTGATTAGTCTGTTTGGTCCAGAGCAGGAGCTGCAGTGTACAGTGCACAGAGCAGTTGGACAGGACAAGGAAGCCTTGTATTTAGTTTTGGAGGGATACGGTTTTTGACCGTAGTTTGTTTTTGAGTTTTGAAAGACTTTGTTTGTGACCACTTTTATTTTGGAATAAAACCACCTTTTGTTTTTACTTCAGAGTCTGTGGATCCTTTCAACTCGAAGATAGACACGAGTCATAGGTATCTCACCACTCACATTTGTCAAAAACCAACTCCACTTGGACGGAACGGACTTTCTTGAAGGATTGGAAACCTAAGGAAAGAAGAGCTCCAAATCTTCCAAGTTAAAGAGGTTGTGAGTAAAGCTTTGTTCAACTGTCTCTGCCAGGTGTCGCATCGCCTAACAAGCCGGCTCACTAGCCTGAGAACATTGTAAAGGACATTCCGTGTATTTTGGAAAGTGATTTCAGGCCGTTCTGTTTGAAGCCAGTTTGCTCACACTATGGAGGAGCACGAACATGACGATTCAGCCACAGTCGTCAAAAGGACAGTGAAAGTGACACCAAAGGCAATGGATGAAAAATGTCAATGCGCCATTAGTGCACGAAAGGCCAAGCTAGCTAAGCTAACTGCAAAAACGAACCAGATACGCCAGCTAATGGATGAAGGTGATGACAAGTGCTTGACAGAAATCCAGACTGTGTTGATACTAGAATTCAACAGTCTGTTTGGAGAATTTTGTGAGTCACATACCAGTGTTAAGGCGATACTGCAACAAATTTCTGAAGAAGAAATGAACCAAGACGACACCACGTGGTTCGAACCCAAGGCTGTAGCCTTTAACGATTTCTCAGAGAGTGTCAGCACTTGGATGGAAGAGGCCCATCTACGTGTTGCAGAGGCAGAGAAATGTAACAATGAGGTGCATCCTTCGGATAGTGTGTCCGTCACATCAGGCAAGAGCAAGGCAGCTTCCGGCTCTCGTACTTCCAAGGCAGCGTCTTCTGTTGCGTCTGCTCGACTAAAGGCAGAATTGGAGAGAGCTGCGTTGTTAGCCCAAGCATCTGCTCTAAAGGAGAAACAGCAGCTAGATGAGCAGGAAGCTCAACTGAAAAGACAACACGAGGAGCAGGAAGCTAAAATAAAAAGAGAAAGGCAGGCACTGAAGATGCAAGCTGCTTTAGCAGCATCTGACGCAAAGATGAAGATCTTGGACGAGTATGAAGCATATCGTGCCTCGTCCAGAGCATCCAGAGCTACAGGTCATGACGGGATGAACTCCTATTTCGAGTCTAGGGTCAAGGCTACAGACTTGCAGCTAGCCAGCTCGAAGCTACCTTCAAGTGCAGCAAGAAATAAAGACGCTCAGCTTGTCCACAATGTGGCACCTATTCCACAACGTCCAACGACACCAGAGTCTCTTCAAGGTGTTGCCGAAATGCTAGCTAAGCAACAACGACTAACCTCCCTGCCTCCTCAGACCATACCAGTGTTCAAGGGAGACCCTCTGGAGTACCGGCTGTTCATCAGAGCGTTTGAACACGGGTCGAGGACAAGACAGATAGTAGCAAAGACCGACTCTACTACATGGAGCAGTACACCAGTGGACAGCCCAGGGAGCTGGTAAGGAGCTGTCTCCACATGGAACCCCAGCGTGGGTATACAGAAGCCAAGAGACTGCTGGAAGAACATTTTGGAAATGCCTACAATATCGCAGTGGCATACATCAAGAAGGCTATGGACTGGCCGAACATCAAGTCCGACGACGGAGAAGCTCTCCAATCCTTTGGCCTCTATCTCACTGGTTGTCGCAATGCTATGACAGATGTGGAGTACATGGAGGAGTTAGACAACACAGCCAACATGCGTGCCATTATTGCCAAACTCCCGTACAAGCTGAGGGAAAGGTGGAGAAGCCTAGTCTGTGGTATCCAGGACAGAGAACAACGCAGAGCCAAGTTCATCGACCTGGTGGACTTCATCAACAAGCAAGCTAAGGAAGCACTGCACCCGCTCTTTGGCGACATAAAGGATGCCAGTTCAAAGAGTCAAGCTAAAGGCCACGTGGATGAGAGGTTGCACAGAGGTAGTGGTAAGAAGACAGGCTTCACCACAGCTGCGACTATCACCAGTAACCAAGCAGTTAATCCTAAGCCAGTGAAACCCAAGCCTAAGGAAGAGGTTGAAGTCGTCGGCAAAGTCTCTGCTTTTACCAAGCCATGTCTCTACTGCAAGGGTGGAGAACATACCATGGAGCAATGTAAGAAGCTCAAGAAGTCTCTTCACAAGGAGAAGATCGACTTTCTACGAACAAAAGGCCTGTGCTTCAGCTGTCTACAATCAGGGCACATGAGTAATGCATGCAAAGAGAAGCTGAGCTGCCAAGTCTGTTCACAGTCGCATCCTACAGTGTTGCACTTCAAGGCCAAGGGTAATGTTGCAAGAAAGGAGTCAGCAACCGAAAGCGAGACTAACAAAGAAGAACGACAGGAAGGGTCTGTTGCAAGTGTAACGACATGTGGGGCTACAGGTGCTGAGAACTCAGAAGGTGTCTTAGCAATAGTTCCAGTACAGGTCAAGAGCAACAAAGGGCAAAAGGTTACAACCACCTACGCTTTCCTTGATCCTGGCAGTACCGCATGCTTCTGCACCGAGGAACTGATGAAAGAGCTCAACATAACAGGCAGAAAGACACGTATCCTGCTGAAGACCATGGGGGACCAAAGGGTTGTTCACAGCCATATGGTCTCAGGTTTGGAAGTGAGCAGTTTGGGCTGTAATGACTTTCTGGAGCTCCCTGATACCTACTCCCAGAAGACCATCCCTGCCACTAAAGACAACATTCCACAGCAAGAGGACGTCAATAGGTGGCCTCACCTTCAGCAGGTGGTTCTCCCTAAGGTGGATGCGGAGATAGGGCTGCTCATCGGGACTAATGCACCCAAGGCTATTGAACCGTGGCAGGTCCTTTCCAGCGTGGATGACGGTCCTTACGCCGTAAGAACACGGCTTGGCTGGACCATCAACGGACCTCTCAGAGAGTGCACAGGACACTTTCAGTCAACCGTTGCAGTCAACCGTATATCAGTTGACAGGCTGGATGAACTCTGGAGTCAGCAGTTCAAGAATGACTTCCCTGAGTGTGAGCAAGAAGAAAGGTTGGCGATGTCAAGAGAAGATCTTCAGTTTATCGACATGGCAACACAGTCAGCTACACTTGTGGAGGGACATTACACCATCGCTCTGCCGCTGAAGAACAAAGACATCAGAATGCCTAACAACCGGAAGATCGCTGTACAGCGTGCTCTGAACTTACGCCGGAAGTTTGTGAAGAATCCAACGTTCCACACTGAATACACAGCATTCTTAGGTGAGATCATCAAAAAGGGCTATGCTGTGAAGGTACCCAGAGAGGACCTCAACCGAGATGATGGCAGAGTGTGGTATTTGCCACATCACGGGGTTTACCACCCCAAGAAGCAGAAGCTCAGAGTGGTCTTTGATTGCGGCGCTTCCTACCAAGGCAACACTCTGATTGACCAACTGCTGCAGGGACCAAATCTCACGAGTACTCTACTTGGTGTCATCACCAGGTTCAGACAGGAGGAAGTGGCAGTCATGGCGGACGTGGAAGCGATGTTTCACCAAGTGAAGGTACCAGATGAAGACTCCGACCTTCTCCGGTTCCTCTGGTGGACATCAGGTGACATCAACAAGGAGATGGAGGAGTACAAGATGGTTGTGCACTTATTCGGTGCCACCTCATCTCCAAGCTGTGCCAGCTTCGCTCTGCGGAAATGTGCAGAAGACAGCAGAGATCAGTTCACCGCCCAAGCAGTTGACACTGTGCTGCACAACTTCTACGTGGATGACTGCCTAAAGTCGGTTCCTTCAGAAGAAGAGGCAGTGTCGCTGTACCACAGCTTGCGAGCTGTATGTGGAAAAGGCGGATTTAGGCTCAACAAATGGATAAGCAACAGTCGGGCCGTTCTTTCTGCCATCCCAGAAGAAGACAGGGCTACGGAGGTGAAGGAGCTTGACCTGGACCGTGATGCACTTCCTGTCGAAAGAGCTTTGGGAGTGCACTGGTGTACAGAGTCAGACAGCTTCGCGTTCAAGGTCGTCATACCAGACAAGCTACCCACCAGGAGAAACCTCCTATCCTTAGTCAGTTCTGTTTATGACCCACTGGGTATCCTGGCACCCGTGGTGCTTCCAGCCAAGGGAATTCTGCAAAGGCTTTGTAGACAGAAGGTTGGCTGGGATGACCCGATACCTGATGACCTGGCTCATGAATGGGCAGCATGGAAAGCAGAGCTCCACCGGCTGGTGGACATCAGAGTCCCAAGGTGCTACAAGCCTGCAGGCTTCGGCGACGCAGTTTTCTGTCAGCTTCATCACTTTGCTGATGCTAGCGAAGAAGGTTACGGGACAGTTAGCTACATGCTACTGAGGAACAGCAGCGGCAACGCTCACTGTGTGTTCGTCATGGGGAAGGCCAGAGTGGCTCCGCTCAAGCCCTTGACGATTCCGCGCATGGAGCTCACTGCAGCCACCATGGCTGCTCGTATGGACAAGATGTTGAGAGCAGAGCTGCAGCTGGAACTCGAAGAATCGGTGTTCTGGACGGATAGCACTACCGTGCTGAAGTATATCAGAAACAGAACAAGCAGATTTCGCACTTTTGTTGCCAACCGAGTGGAGACCATCTTGAAGATCTCTACACCAGGCCAGTGGAGATACGTCAATACTTCACTGAACCCTGCAGACTACGTGTCAAGGGGACTCAAGGCAGAGAAGTTCATCCAAACCCATGCTTGGTTACAGGGGCCGGAATTTCTCACCAAGCCCATGGAGGAATGGCCTGAGAACTTGGACAACCCTGGGGATCTAACCACGGAGGACCCAGAGGTAAGGAACGCCGTGGTCAGTGCTACTGCAGTCACGAGTCAAACAGATGCTGTTCTGGAGTTCATGCAGTACTACTCGTCCTGGATTCGCCTTAGGAAGGCAGTTGCGTGGATGCTTAAGTTCAAGAGCATTCTACGGAGCCTCGGGCGTAAAAGGAAAGAATTGAATGCTACTTTCTCTCCTCTTGAAGTGGAACGGGAGATGAAAGGCTTCAGGCAAGTCTCTCGAATACGGACCTCTGCAAGCTCACTATGGAGAGCATTTCAGAAGCAGAACAGGAGATTGTTCGCTACTGTCAACAAAAGACATTCTCCAAAGAAATCACTGCACTTCACAGAGGCGAAGGCGTGATGAAAAGCAGCAGCCTTTGCAGGCTCAATCCAGTCCTCCATGAGGGCATCCTCAGAGTAGGAGGAAGACTCAGCAGGGCAGCTATGCCAGAGGAGGCAAAGCAGCCAGCAATCCTTGACAAGAATCTTCATGTTGCAAACCTGATCCTCAAGGAGATCCACGAGAACTTGGGTCACAGCGGTCGCAATCATGTGCTCTCAAAGTTGAGATCAAAGTATTGGATCCCTGGCGCAAACTCTGCCTTAAGGAAGATCCTGTCGAAGTGCCAGGTTTGCCGGCGCTCACATGGAGCCGCAGGTCAGCAGCAGATGGCTGACCTACCTAAAGACAGGGTCCTGCCAGACGAGCCACCATTCACCAACACTGGAGTGGACTACTTCGGTCCGTTCGAAGTAAAGCGTGGAAGAAGCGTCGTGAAGAGGTACGGAGTCATCTTTACGTGTTTGGCAGTCCGTGCTGTACACTTGGAGATGGCGTCTTCGCTGGATACCGATTCCTTTATACATGCTCTTCGCCGCTTCATTGCTAGAAGAGGCCAGGTGAAAGTCCTTCGCTCAGACAATGGAACGAACTTCGTTGGAGCTGAGTGCGAGCTTAAGAGAGCCATTGAAGAGTGGAATAGCTCCAAGATTGAAGACACCCTACGCCAGAGTGGCATCCAGTGGATGTTCAACCCTCCCACCGGGTCCCACCACGGAGGGGTTTGGGAGAGATTGATCAGATCTGTAAGGAAGATCCTGAGCACCACTCTGAAGCTACAGACTCTCGACGAGGAGGGTCTACAGACCTTACTTTGTGAGGCAGAGGCCATCATCAATAGTCGGCCTATAACCAAGATGTCTAGCGATCCAAACGACTTGGAGGCGCTTACGCCGAACCACCTCTTACTCCTCAAGACCAAGCCGTCTCTACCACCAGGCCTGTTCGACAGACAAGACCTTTACGCACGCAGGAGGTGGAAGCAAGTCCAATACATGGTGGACATGTTCTGGAAGCGTTGGGCAAGAGAATATCTTCCACAGCTGCAAGAGCGCCACAAGTGGACCCGTCCATCACGCAACTTCGTCGTTGGAGATGTTGTGTTGATCGTCGACGACTCCGCCCCACGCAATTCTTGGGTCATGGGAAAGATCATCCAGACGATCCCAGACAAGCATGGACTGGTACGCCAGGTTCGCATCAAGACCAAGACCAGTTCGCTCGAGAGGCCAATCACGAAGATTTGCCTCCTCCAGGAGGCTGCATGAGACATTGTTTCAAGTCCTACTTACAGACTTTGGCCCACCCTTACACACACACTCACACAGCAGGTGTTTGGTGTTCAAGAAAAGAAGAAAGAAGACACGGAGTGACATGTCTTTGGCTCCTTTGTTTTATTTTGTGTAATTGTCTCCAGTTAAGAGTACAATTAGGGGCCGGTATGTGGGAGCCAAGTTGTAATGATGTGATTATTTTGATTATTACTGTATTATTTTTTGTGATTCCTTTGTGATTTGAATATTGTATGACTTGATTGAAAATATTTGAAATGGTTGTTTTTATTTTGTTTGCTGTGCTTTAATTGAAAACAATTATGTTACTATGCTGTGGCTGTGAGGGAGGGCTCTGGGTGGTGGCTGGGAGCTTGATTGCTGCAGGTGTGTGTGGGCTTGTCAGGGCGTGCCCTTGATTAGTCTGTTTGGTCCAGAGCAGGAGCTGCAGTGTACAGTGCACAGAGCAGTTGGACAGGACAAGGAAGCCTTGTATTTAGTTTTGGAGGGATACGGTTTTTGACCGTAGTTTGTTTTTGAGTTTTGAAAGACTTTGTTTGTGACCACTTTTATTTTGGAATAAAAC
Source organism: Benthosema pterotum (assembly GCA_039105355.1). NCBI lineage: Eukaryota > Metazoa > Chordata > Actinopteri > Myctophiformes > Myctophidae > Benthosema > Benthosema pterotum. The sequence continues at coordinate 10,552,331 of CM076978.1, forward strand.
CACCTTTTGTTTTTACTTCAGAGTCTGTGGATCCTTTCAACTCGAAGATAGACACGAGTCATAGGTATCTCACCACTCACAAGTGGTTTTTAACCTTTTTCATACCAGGGACCACTATGTATTCAGAATTTGAGCCACGGACCACCATTTGGTGACATTTTAGCCCCACAAACCCCAAAAACTAAAGATTTCCTTTGCTTTTGTCCACTATACCATGCTGGATTTCGGAGATCACAAATCAGGCAAACATACAGATCAAAATGACCATTAATCTTCTACATTCTCTAGTTGTGTAGACTTAGGCTAATATTTTAACTCTTGAGAGTGTAAAAACGAAATCAAATGGACCCGCAAGGGTCCATCTCCATCATTAAGCCTGGGGACCACCTGGAATCTTCTCAGGGACCACTGGTGGTCCCCGGACTACCTGTTGAAATCCCCTGTCCCACACTTTGGAAAGAAGCTCAAGAAACTGCAATCTGCAACAACCAATATTTACCAACAGGTTTATAAGAAACAGACATGGCTGTAGTACTGTGTAAGACCTTCCTAACCATGAAGGTCTGCTAATGGCTGGTGTATCTCTTTTTCCCTCTCCCTTTTGATCAATGCTCCAATAGCCATCTCAGTCAAGAACAGCTAGCGTCTATGTTCTCGCGGCCGTATTGATGTTCATCCTTCGATGTGCGATAATTAGGTCGTAATTATCTGTGCCATCAGTGTGACAAAGACATATTAAGGGGCAGGGGAAGAGTGAGAATTCCAGCGTGTGGCAGGATCAAAAGTCAAGAACTTGCTTTGTTTTATGCGGCGTAAATATGCCTTCCCGAAAAAACGGTGTCACTGTAAGAGCTGTTAAACAGATGGCACAGTCTCAGATCTGTGTACTCTGTGTATCGTTCTCACACAGACACACACTTGGGTTTGTGAAAGTGGAGATATCATGGAAACGCATCATTGTTAATAGCCTTGTTAGCGAACAAAACCAGACGTGTGTTTTAAGCCTATGGGATTATGTGGATATATAGATGGCCTTGATTCAAGTGTTGAACCGCATAAAGGTTTAACAAAGCTATTTGATCGCATGTGTTCATCGGGGAATTGAAAAGCCTAAAGGAAGTAAGTATGTGATGTGTGCATTTAAATGGAAACACTGGTTATTCACTACATTGCTCAAGGACGCTCTTTGTTTGGCCACATACAGTACAGATAATAACATAATAGCAATGCAAGTTAGATTTGTTTGTACAGTGAATTTGCATCCATAAAATGATCTGCAATTTCATGTGCTGCATCATAGGATGTTGTGAGCGTATAGATCAGGGTTCCCCAGTTAATTTTCTTCAAGGGCCATATTTTGACAAGGTACCAAGCCGGGGCCGAGTCCATACATGCGAGTCCATAAAATTTGGGGTTTTAATCCTTTAAATCAGGGGTTTTCAAGATGTGGTCCCGGGACCACCAGTGGTCCTTGAGAGGATACCAGGTGGCCCCCAGCTAAATGATGGAAAGTTGGTTAACCAGATGTAACTCTTTGAGAGTGTAAAAATGAAACCGGTTTCATTTTCAGTTTACATAACTAGAGAATGTAGTTGTTTAATGGTAATTTTGATCTGCGTGTTTGTTTTCTCTGAAATCCAGCCTGGTATTGTAGACAAAAGCAAAATAAATCTTCAGTTTTTCGGGTCTGTGGGTGTAAAATGTCATCAAATGGTGGTCCGCGGCTCAAATTCTGAATAAATAGTGGGCCTTGGCATCATAAAGGTTGAAACAGCTTAAACCCATTTAGGCCTGATCTATGTTTTCTGAAAAAACTTCAAATATTTTTGAGGCTGGATGGGTTAAACTGCTTTTCAACCTTATTACTAGTTTGTACTACCATGATCTAGTAATTACTATTTGATCGTCATTTCGCCTCCTCTCAAATGGACCCTTATAGATCTTTAACTCTTGAGAGTGAACATAATTTCCATTTCTGGCAGTGATTTGGCAACATTATACTACATTATGTTTTTTTCTTAATATGTGTTCCCACCCCTTGTTTTGTCTAATACCATACCGTACCACATTATTAGACTACCACTACTGTTAGACCAAGGCACCAAAACTTTCTAAAAGCCATACTTTTTATAAAATCCTCATTACACTGTTTACAGTCCTTGCTTGCAGCTCCCATTTACACCTTTTCTTTAAGCGTATGTGGCTTCATCTCATTGTTCATTTCTCACTTATGCAAGCGAACAATAAGTCACGCTACTACATTTGCACTGCGATGATGATGAGAATGGCGACGCTACTCAGTAATGATCCTTTCTGGCTGCATGTGGGTCAGAGAGCTGGATTCTCACATTATACTACACACACAACCTACCCCATTGTCTGCCTGCTTACAATAAAACGTGGTCATCTGAAAAATGTCGCAATTATGGCTTCTTTTTCTCCATCTAGGTGGGAGACGCACACCCAGCAGAGAAAATTAAGTCCCACGCAGATGTGACTTTCGGTTCAAAACAATTATGCAAAGTATCCAAATGCTTCCCATTCAGAAGCCATGTTTGCTCAAGTGGCCAATTTGCCCACGTAACATGCTATGTGAATCTTTTTTTGTTTAAATCACACAATATCTTCCAGACTTGATTACACCAGTAAATAACCGTCGGGTCAGAGCCTCAAATGATTGCTACTGCATTTTACAGGGAAACGCATCGATTGGTGCTTACAACTGTGACAAACCCTCACCATGTAATGCATTAAGGCAGTACGCCTGCCTATGTGAATGCATGGTATATATGGAACTATACAGGCATTGCCACTGGGCCCAGCATGCCAATAGATAATAAAGTACAGTACTGGGGCAATATGTGACCCTTTCTCGTTGTCATCTGGAAAATGGTGCATTTATATAGTGCACTCTCATTTACAATGTGCATTCTATTCACCCATTCACACACAACATGGTGGAGGAAAAAACCCGCAAGGCAGCAACCTTCTCATCGGGAGGGATCTTAGGGGTATAGGATTCAGCTTCTTGCTCAAGGACACGCATTGACGTTTCTAAGCAATTTGGAGCCCCAGGCAAGGGAAAATCTCCTGTGACGTCATACCTATGACAGGCACGGTAGAATGGTGCCCCCAAGGGATAAAATTAAGAACCGGCTTTAAACTAAAGAACATATTACTTGTGTTTTAAATGTTCAATTCTTATTAGCCTGGTATCCTTTTATAGCATGTCTGGTGGTCGCCCCAGTGCCCCCCCCCCCCCCCCCCCCCCCCCCCCCCCTCCCGTCCTCATGGCGCCCCAGCCTAGGCAACTGCCTAGTCTGCCCAATGGCAAAAACGCCCCCGAGGACACATAAGCACATTAACTTGAGGGGGAGGTACAGTAAGTCCCAGCTAGTACACCACGTCCCTCCTTTAATATTACCTGCACGTGTTCATTTACAGGTTATTTATGCTCTATTGACACATAATGGCTAGACACCGACTTTGAGAAGCACTGGCATAAACACATTTCTATCATATGCTCACGTTATTTGCGCTTACGCTCTTTTGCACAAATCGCACCTTACTTACTTATGCCTGTGCGGTTTAATTTCATGGAGCATAGGCTCTTGGCCACAGTACCTGAGTCCTCTCTCCTGGGCCTTCTGCGCCATATGTTTCTGCCTGCTCTGCTTGTGGCAGGGGTGTTTTTGCCATGAGACAAACTAGGCAGTTGCTTGGGGTGCCATGAGGGGAGGGGGGGGGCACCGGGGCGACCACCAGACATGCTTTAAAAGGATCCCAGGCCATCCCATATGGATAAATACATTAGACTATATTTGTCACAGGAAAAAGCTCCAGGGAAAATCTTGCCTGGGGCTCCAAATTGCTTAGAAACGCCACTGGCTTGTGGGCAGCTGTTTTGGGGCTTCCCCTGTTGTTCCTTGGGGCACCACCCTTTTTTCATCTAAAAGCCTTTAAACATGTTCTCCCTTTTCGCTTTAAAAACATATAAATGATAATAATAATTTACAAAAATATAACATCTACTGTACTGTTCCAGCTTTTTCTTTGTCCGGCTAAATCAGTGGTTTTCAACCTTTTTAATATCAGGGCCCACTTGAGCGACCATTTGAGTACATTTTTTGCCCCACAGATCCCAAAACTAAAGATTTCTTGTGTTATTGTCCACTATTCCAGACTGGATTTCAGAAACAAAATAGGCAAACATACAGATCAAAATGACCATTCCTATTCTACAGAAGATGAATATTTTAACTTTTGAGAGTGTAAGCATGAAACCAAATGGAGTTAACCAACTTTCCATTTAGCTGGGGAGCACCTGTTGAAAACCCCTTGGCTATTTTGTGAACGCCTGAATTATTTTTTTTATTTTTTCCCTTTGGCTTCACATTTTAAAGGCATGATGGGCTGCGCAGAAGTGCCAAGAGTGAGTTCATTTATTCTCCCTTTTGCGGAGTGCAACTTATCACTTCTATTTGGAACATTTTATCGGTCTAAGAGGGTATCGCACTGGAGGAGTCAGATCGCGGGTGGGGTAAAAAAAAATGTTTATCTGTCGGGTGCTTGGCTTCACCTCTCCTCTTCCATGGGTGGTAGACAGCACATTCTTTGCCAGAGATCTTTCCTGCTGATGGTGTCTGTCTGGCCGCTGGATGCTCAAGATCCTTCTCAGGCAGCCTGTTGATGAATGTGCTTTCAGCCTTTGCACTCTTGGTTATCCTCCGTGTCACTGATCTGTACAGTCGTACACAATCTGAACGTTATGTCTGCTGGCTGAGTTTAGTTGGAACTCCCAAATGTTTTGCATGATATGCAAGCAGTAAATGAGAAAAGTGCACTAGTTTGTGAATACGCAAGATATGGCATAGGGCTCATACACATGCTAGGACTTTTAAAGTCGCCAGAGTCATCCCATTATGTTCACTTCTCACAGTGCACGTGTATTTTTGAAATTGTGGTTTTCAACTAAATGATAGTTCACAGATAAGGGATCACACAATGCAAGAGCTCAACAAGGTGCTCTCAAAACTTACATAAGATATTTTTTTTTTTTTTTTTGTTACAATTAATTGTTTGTGAACGCGTGTGCACACACACACACACGCACACACACACACACACACACACACACACACACACACACACACACACACACACACACACACACACACACACACACACACACACAGCACTATGGAGGGCTAAATCTGCCACCTCATTCTATTAATAAATAAATGAATATATGTGACAATACATATATAAATGCATAAATAAATCCATGAATGCTTCATTTTATAAATAAATAAATGAATGTATGCGATAATAGATAAATAAATCAATAAATCAATCAATGAATATGGAAATCAATAAATAAATGTATAAATAAATACATAAATAAATAAATAATTAAATAAAGATTTAAATGCATAAATAAATAAATACATAAATAAATATCATTAATTGAAATGTGCATTGAAGTGTGCCTTTAAAAACACTATTTCAATAATCTTTTCTGTATATCAATAATCTTTTCTGTATATCATTAATCTTTGTAATGTGTATATCAGTACGCATTTCAGTGCACATTTCAATACACATTTCAGTGAACCTATGTTAATGAGGGGGCAGGATTTGATGATGTCACTCACTGATGAGGCGGACCTTGATGATGTCAGTAAGCAACCATTGGATAATCTATGCAGGAGATCACAGACCGACTATACTTGTCTGTTTTCAGGGGCGTGCACAGTAAGACGCTAAGGGGTGCTCGAGCACCCCCAAGTGGCCCTCTCTGGACCAACATGCCCTTTTTAAAAGAACAAAATGTAAAGTTCAACGATTTTTCCCTCTGAAACCATAAGGGCTATGTTAACAAAACTTGGGGAGGTGGGTGGACATATTTTTAAAAATTATTTGATTTTAAAATTGTATCGGTCAGCCTCATGGTGGCGCTATAACAGCCCACCAAACAGCCAGTTACGTTTTGGCCCATAAGTCTTGAACTGTAAGTCGTAAATTTAAAATTCCTTTTTCCCAGCATTCCTTGGGTCATGATGCACCTCTCCATATAGGCCACGCCCATTTCCGCAATTAAAGTTTTTCTGCCATTTTGTATGTTGTTGAAAACACACTTTTTGCCCCTATTCCTACATATTTTAGTCAAATCTTACAAAATTGGCTTCCAAAGTTAGTGGGAGGGGCCTATTTCACAAATAAGTGCCACAAATCATTCAAATGTCCAAACCTCCCCAAATTTGAATCGCATATTGTGGGTGGTGGCACCCACAACATGCATCATCATGCATTCATCCCAGAGCCCACCATTTATTCAGCATTTGAGCCAGGGACCACCAATCGATGATATTTTTTAGACCCACCAACCCCAAAACTAAAGATTTCTTTTGCTTCTGTCCATGACGATTAATCTTCTAGTTTTGTAGATTTGGACTAATTCGCTGATGGATATCATGCGATATGGACCCTTGCGGGTCCATTTGGTTTCATTTTATACTCTCAGGAGCTACATTTGGCTAAACAACTTTGGCGGAGACTACCTGGAATCCGTCCCCACACCACACCGCCACGAAGGCGCCGGCACAAAAGCAGACAGCCACCTGTGTAGAAAGTGAAGAGCCCCCACCGTTAAAGCGAAGGCGAGCAACGCCACGCCAGCCAGAAGTTTAGCCAGAACAGCCAGCACAACACGACAAAACGTCTCCCACTCCCCCCTTAACTCTGACAGTGCACTGTGCACAGATGAAACCAAACGGACCCGTGAGAGTCCCGTTTGGTTTACGTTTGTTTTATTTTAGTTTGTCGTGTTATGCTAACTACAAAGAAGAAGCTCCTCCCCCACACGACAGCGCCCCAACACAACCGGACTTCCAGGCCACCCCGGATGTGTTGGGGTGCTGTCGTGCTGTCAAGTAGCCGTATGCACTTCCACACCAGCGGCGCAACAACAACTACTACTAGCAATACTACTAGCAATACTACTAGCAATACTACTACCACTCCTACTACTACTAGCAGTAATACTTCTAGTACTAATACTAGTACTAATAGCAATAACTACACACACCAGCAATGGATGTGATGACAGGTGGAGAGGAGCTACTACTAGCACCACTCCTACTACTACAATGACAACAACTACTACTACTACTAGCAGTACTAGTACCACTACTAATAGCAATACTACTACTACTACTACTACTACTAGCAGTACTACTACTACTACTAGTACTACTGTAGGCTATAGGTGGCTGCGTTACTACTTGCCCATTGGGCCATGGCTCTTTGGCGTGATTGGTAACGTACGCGGCTTGTATTTATGAGGTCCCGGGTTCGCCTCCCGGCCGACTACATTGGTGGCAGCGGTCACAATGGCGGTGTGTATGGGTCTTTACCCGGGCGGCACAGACCGAGCGTAGTCGATGGTCCCTCCCCCACCTGGAGTGGAGGTCCCCCCGGTCAGTTGAGCCTCGCTCCTGGCTGGCGCGCGTGGACGCGCTTCTAGGTGGGGGGGACGACTGTAGGCTATAGGTGGCTGCGTTACTACTTGCCCATCGGGCCATGGCTCTTTGGCGTGATTGGTAACGTACGCGGCTTGTATTTATGAGGTCCCGGGTTCGCCTCCCGGCCGACTACACTACTATACTACTAGCACTACACTACTACTACTACTACTACTGCTACCAATGCTAATTCTAGCAACATGCTAACATGCTAATGCTAACATTCTAACCCGAACATGCTAATGCTAACATGCTAACATGCTAATGCTAAAATACTAATGCTAACATGCTAATGCTAACATGCTAATGCTAACATGTCAATGCTAACATGCCAACATGCTAATGCTAACATGTCAATGCTAACATGCCAACATGCTAATGCTAACATGCTAATACTAGCATTAGCATGTTGACATTAGCATGCTATCATTAGCATATTAGCATTATCATGCTATTGTTAGCATGTAGTAGTAGTAGTACTGCTAGTAATAGTAGTAGTAGTAGTAGTAGTGCTAGTAGTAGTAGTACTGCTAGTAGTAGTAGTACTGCTAGTAGTAGTAGTAGTAGTAGCAGTACTGCTAGTAGTAGTAGTACTGCTAGTAGTATTGCCATTAGTAGTAGTAGTAGGAGTGATGCTAGTAGTAGTACTGCTAGTAGTAGTAGTACTGCCAGTAGTAGTACTGCTAGTAGTAGTACTAGTACTGCCAGTAGTAGTACTGCTAGTAGTGGTAGTACTGCCAGTAGTAGTACTGCTAGTAGTAGTAGTAGTACTGCCAGTAGTCGTACTGCTAGTAGTAGTAGTAGTAGTAGTAGTAGTAGTACTGCCAGTAGTAGTACTGCTAGTAGTAGTGGTAGTACTGCCAGTAGTAGTACTGCTAGTAGTGGTAGTACTGCCAGTAGTAGTACTGCTAGTAGTAGTGGTAGTACTGCCAGTAGTAGTACTGCTAGTAGTGGTGCCAGTAGTAGTACTGCTAGTAGTAGTAGTACTGCCAGTAGTAGTGGGGCTTGTAGTAGTACTACTGCCACTAGTAGTTCTGCCAGTAGTAGTAGTACTACTAGTAGTAGTAGTAGTAATAGTGGTAGTACTGTCAGCAGTAGGAGGAGGAGGAGGAGTGGTGCTAGTCGTAGTACTGCTAGTAGTAGTAGTTTTAGTAGAATGCATTCCATTGAACACTTCACACTTGTTTACCAACAAGATGGCCGCTCCTTTCTGAGTATGGGACTGAGAAAGGCCTTTAACGCCAAATGCGCCAAGTTGGCAACACTGATACAGACGGGTCTCACATGGTCTATGCCCCCCCCCCCCCCCCCCACCCACTATAGTCTGGACACTGCTGTTCACAATTACAACTTACTTGTAGACAAGCATTAATTTGTGAGAAACGAAGTGAGATTGATGAATGGTACGTTATTTTCTAAATATATCTGGAAACTTTAAATTAAATTCTGCATAAGAAAACACCACAAATACCACTAAATAAAAGAAAATCTCCAGAGGATTTTTTCCCTTGCTCTGGGTTCGATTGCTAGTGGCTGAATGGGAAAGACACGCCCTCAACTGGAAAAACACGCCCCCTCATTAACATAGGTTCACTGAAATGTGTATTGAAATGTGTACTGAAATGCGTACTGATATACACATTACAAAGATTAATGATATACAGAAAAGATTATTGATATACAGAAAAGATTATTGAAATAGTGTTTTTAAAGGCACACTTCAATGCACATTTCAATTAATGATATTTATTTATGTATTTATTTATTTATGCATTTAAATCTTTATTTAATTATTTATTTATTTATGTATTTATTTATACATTTATTTATTGATTTATTTATTGATTTCCATATTCATTGATTGATTTATTGATTTATTTATCTATTATCGCATACATTCATTTATTTATTTATAAAATGAAGCATTCATGGATTTATTTATGCATTTATATATGTATTGTCACATATATTCATTTATATATTTATTAAATGAGGTGGCAGATTTAGCCCTCCATACAGCACATGTACTTGGACCAATTTTTCCATAATAACAGTTGTGCTACTGCATGGATGCTGAGTTGATGTGTTACAAACATATTAAAGAGAGTTAGTTAAATGTGTTGGTTTTATGTTCTTTTCTTCTATGTTTATTGTGTTTAATGACAAGCAAACTGCATTTATAGGCTGATGTATCTCTTTAATAAACATCATTCATGTTTCTACTGTACGTGCATACACATAATGCGTCCAAATTGCGCAGTATATCTGGCCCTCAGAGTTAGATTAACTGAATTTTTACTGTCCTCCCTGTGTGTTAACTTCAAGCCAGAGGGGCCCTGCACCTTTTATGCACGCCATTTGTTTAGACACTCGTGAACGGAAGGCCGCTTTGCCATATTGCATGCCTGCCCCCCGGTGTTTTTTTTTTTTTCCCAGCACGATCTTCCTGGACAATTACTCCTGCTGTATTCATGCTCGCGGCTTTCATGGCTGGAGTGCTCTGCCCACTTTAAAAACGTTGTGGGTGGCGAGTTCCAAAAGACCCCAGGGGGGCTCCCTCGTGTTTGTCTGACGAGGTAATACCTCCGCAAACACCACTCCACCACCGTCTCGACACGAGGGAGACTCACTTAGAAGAGGAAAGAAAAAATATAAGAGATGACACTGTCCTGGGGATTTGTTAAGTTGTTACAGTGTCTCTGATAGAGAGAGTGCGGCCCAGTTACTGCTTTGAATATGATATTTTCAAGATGCTGGGCGACGTCGTGTTGGCAACAGAGTGACTGTGTCTGAAATTGATCCGCTGCTTTGTTAAAGGGTAAAGAGTATACTGTGACTCAAGCTGACTATCTCTGGCAGGCTGAAAGGCCAGGGGGCGGAGATTATGTTTGGATATAGCTCTGTTTTTTCTTTAGCCATATAGCTTAATTCATGAGATGCTGTTTTTCAGCAGTGCCCTGCATCACATGCTTAACATGGTTTCACACACTCATTCACACATACTGTGCATAAAGTGCGCACCCGATATCTTATTCTATGATCTACTCATCTGAGTAGTGCTTGCTTCTCTCTCTCTTCAATCTTGCACCAGTACCACCACAATTTCATCGTGTTGCACTGGTAGCTGCAAAGCCAGGACCGGATGTAACATTTCCCCATTGGGGGGCAGGTTAAAATGGTATGGGAGCAGCTTCATCGCCCATGTTGCTTCGCACCACAGCCGCCCCCATACCATTTTCGATTACAGGACTTATATTAGGCAAGTAAAGCATCTATAATAACATCAGTTGTTGAAGTTGCAAGCTAAAAACCCTGAGAGTTTTCTGTTTTGAATGATGAAATGGTGTTGGTTTAGTGGTGCCACGACTGTAGTGAGTTAGTAGCAGTAGTAGTGTTTCAAATATTTTTTTATTATAAGGACTTTAATTTGAAATATCTTTGAAATTTGGATTGTTTTGCATGCCATCATGTTTAGTGGGGCAGTCAGAGCATTTAGGGGGGCATTGCCCCCCACATGCCCTTGCCAAGATCCGGCCCTGTGCACAGCAAAACAGCAGTTTAATATTGTTATGGATTGGGGCCTGTCAGATCTGAAGGGTAAAGGGCAGGTGCATGAATGTGTGCTCGCGTCTGGTTTTTCACTGAATAGTAACCAGCAGAGCTGCTTGTCAGCGGACCTCAAACTCTGACTGGGCTGCAAAAAGGTGCTGGCCGGGAATTCAGAGAGGTAGTACCGGCGCGGAGCCAGACATTTACAAAACAAATAACACAACATTTAGATCAATTCTAAAAAATCTTTCCATTGAAGTGAGAGGCGAGACAGGCGTATAGTGCGTAGGCGAGCAGATGCATTTCAAACAAGCTGAAGGATGAATGGTTTGACTATTCACTGCCGGCGTACAAAGCGTGGTGGTAATCGAGACCGGACCAGATGAATGCGGCGGACGTATGAATGCGATTGAACACTGTGTGATGGATGATAAGGATGCCCATGAACCGCTGCACTGTTCAACTGTGATCAACGTCATTGGTATACATGCCACAGAGCAGCGCAGGATGTTAATTGCTTAATTATACCATGCAGTAGCTGTTTGGAAGCATTTTCATTCAGTCCTATTTCATCAGAGTTTCTTTGTATTTGATGTATAACCATGTGTTGTCCTGTCTCACTGGAAGCCGCTCTGAAGTTAGAGCGTCCGCTATGTGCCTAATATTGTTAGATGTTTTTGTCAGAAGCGCTTTGTAATACTTTTCATTGCTTTCAGTATTATTATTTCTTTCAACCAAGCACACAGACATGAAGGGTGTTCAATATAGCATTGATCTATGGGAAACAAAAAAGCAAAAGCCAAAGAAAGACATTTTTAGTTTGCTGGCTTCTGCCAGACAGTGACAATATATCAATTTGGATGTGTTTGATCATTTTGGATGTCTTTGGGGGGGGATGAAGGCTTCATCACCTTCATCCTCATCTAAAATGGTCTGGCACAAAACAAGACGGCCTTAATATTCATTTGATAAAATGGAGTCCTAATTATATTATGTTATATTATGCTTTCCAATCAAGGCGAAGGCGTCTAGATTAGCTGTGAATCATTCAGTGATGAATTAGAGATATTTTCCAACGAAAAAAACAACACACTTTCCAGAAATAGGCTTTTCCCCTCCAATAAGGTGCCACTGCATATATTAATAATGATGATTGACAACTTGCACTGTGATTCTATTATTGGTCTTGGGAAAGAAGTACTGAAATGCTGCAATGTTGTTGTTTTTTTTCTTCCCCAGAATGTAAATCATAAACACAAACTAATTACCATCTCAATTTAGCTCCATCACTCACCAAGCCCACTCTTGATATGATAGTAATGTACTCACTGAGTGACTTTTCAGATGTGTAGCGAATCAGGGTGAAAACCAGGCTAGAACACAACCACCCTAAAGACCAAATTGTTGTTTTCTTGCTGTTGTATTTTTGTAACCCGGTACATAGGAATGGATTTATTGAAGATATCTTCCAAATGTACATATGTTCGTCTTGATTGTACTGTTGTACTGTTGTATTGTGCTTTTTGCTTTGGCAATTTAAATGCATGTTTTCAACCAGTGGTCCGGGGACCACCAGTGGTCCTTGAGAGGACCACTATGTTTTCCTTTTCTGTTTCTGAAATCCAGCCTGAAATTGTGGACAAAACCAAAAGAAATCTTTAGTTTTGCGGTCTTTGGGGGTAAAATGTATTCAAATGGTGATCCATGGCTCAAATGCTGGATAAATAGTGGGCCCTGGTATGAAAAAGGTTGAAAACGACTGCCTCATTAACCTGTCTTTGTCTCTGCATCCGTGTCTCTCTCTCCCAGCAGGCGAGGAGGTGCCTGGTGACCAGTGTGTGGAGGACCCTCCCCCTGCGTTGGCAGCCTGCGAGGTGGCCTGTCCTGGGGACTGTGTGGTGGGTTCATGGTCTCCCTGGTCCTCCTGCTCTCACAGCTGTGCCACCAAGACCGCCGAGGGCAGGCAGAGCCGCTCACGCTTCGTGCTGGCCCTCCCCGGGAAGGGTAAGCCAAAACCTCCTTGTGTTTTTGTTCCTTTTCATGTTGTCCTCCTTATGTCTCAGTTTGTGTGTAGCCTGATTGAGTTGGCACGTTGTGCCGTGAGCTCGTAGACCTGCTTTTTGGTTTGAATGAAGCAAATCAAGTTGATTTAGACCAGTGGGTTTTAACCTTTTTGACACCAGGGCCCACTATTTAATCAGCATTTGAGCCACGGACCACCATTTGAGGATATTTTAGCCCCACAGACCTCAAAACTAAAGATTTCTTTTGTTTTTGTCCACAATACCAGGGTGGATTTCAGAAACAACACAGGCAAACGTACAGATCAAAATGACCATTAATCTTCTACATTTTCTTGTTGTGTAGACTTGGGCTAATTCATGATGAATATTTTAACTCTTGAGGGTTTAAAATGAAACCAGGGTCCCCCTCATAGCGTGCCACTCTGTTGCGCGTCATGGAAGTTTTGTTTTGCCTTTTAATCTTTATATCAGTATATTCAGTGTCCCCAAAAAGACCTGGGAAAGTAATCAAATACCAAGTATTAAAACTGTCACGAAATATGAACCAATGAGGAGTCACAAGATTAATAATTTATCTTACTGTAATTGTCTGAACTTTAAAATGAATCCCCCGAAACCTTAAAGTCAGACTTAAAAGAATAATGCAAATGTGCAATGAAATGTTTCAGAATACGAATAACCTGAAATCGGTAAAGTATTGAATAAAGTTGTTTGGCCATAAAAAATAGTTAAAATAGTATTTAAGTACTTAAAAGATTAGTCTCTTACTCGGTTATAAAAGTTTACACCCAAAGTAGAGTCAAAGTATGAAAAGTTACCTCGATTGAATGGACACTGGATGAACAAAATAGATGCTGTGTATGGGATATCTTTAATTTCTTCTCCCCCTGTCAGATTTGGTAGATCACAGGATAAGTCTGTACAGCGTCCAACGTAGTTCCATCAATGAAATCGAGGTCTAACTAATACGACTTTCTTGTATAGATTCAGATGACTCTGAACGGATTGGATGATTGGTAGGTGTTCGATTGGAGTCTTCAGGATGGAATGGTGACGGCGAAGGTCCACAGTCACCTGTTGTGACTGATTAAAGCACAAAGATGACACCACATTAAAATCTGTTTAGTATGTACAATACATTAAAACGCATTGCAAACAGAGAAGCAAACTAAAACATTTGTAAAGTAACAAGAGTAAAGTAAGGTTGTTGAATAACAAGTTAATAGTATTAATTAATTTTGTTGACTAATCTGATATATTTTTAACACAATTAACTCGTGTGCACACTGACTCAACCCGCTAAGCATGTTTTCATTAAAAATAATCAGCAGAGCACGGCTTTACAGAGACTGTATACTGTAGCTGTGTGTCTGGCTGTAATTAGAGCCATACAGTATAGCTCGAGGGATCTACAAGCATTAGGGGCTTGTAGATCACTATTTTGATAAATATTTAAAAAAATAAACAGATCTTAAGTTAATGTTAATGTTTACATTAATTCATGTTTTTAATGTTCAAATCCTGTACAGGAAAACATGGTATATTTTAAGTATTAGTTTGAATAGTGTTTAAGAATGATTAAATTAATTTTGAAGCCATGATTAATCTGATTCAAATGTATAATCATTCAAAATCCCTACCGTAAAGAAAAGAATAGTAAATGATGTTCTCCTATTTCCCCTATTCTGTTTTATCAGGTGCATTGAGGTGAACCTGGAGGGGTAGACATGGCAGAGAATAGAGAGGAAATATCTCTATAAATAAAAGACGGTATGAATCCAAATGATCCAAGAAATAGCATTCAGTCCAGGGTTACAAAGTCCTCGATGAGGTTCTACCTGTGACTATATATTAAAAAAAGATGTTATCTAGATGGAGGTCATGCGTTGTCGATCAATTCCCCACATGGATGCGTCCTGGTTGGTGGCACCTTTGATGACAGTGATGATTGGCGCTAGGTGTCCTGGAAGGTCGTCAGAATCTTGTAGATCTTGTAGATAGAACCTTGAGATAGTGGCATGGCGTCGTAGAGCAGTGGTCTTCAACCTTTTTCATACCAGGGCCCACTATTTATTCAGAATGTGAGCCACGGACCACCATTTGAGGACATTTTAGTCCCACAGAACCAAAGCTAAAGATTTATTTTGCTTTTGTCCACAAATTCCAGGCTGGATTCCAGAGAAAAACAACACAGTTAAACATCCAAATAAAAATGACCATTAATCTTCTACATTATCTTGTTGTGTAGATCTGGGCTAATTCACATGATGAATATTTTAACTCTTGAGAGTGTAAACATGAAACCAAATGGACCCGCAAGGGTCCATTTGGTGTGTGTGTGTGTGTGTGTGTGTGTGTGTGTGTGTGTGTGTGTGTGTGTGTGTGCGCGTGCGTGAATTTTGTAGACTGGAGGAAAAAAACAGAGATTGGTGCACTGTATTAATTGGCAAAAGGAATCCTAAGTCAAAAGTACACTAATTGACATTGTACCAGATATAGCAATATAGTGGAACAGAAGTCACACACTTCAAATAAAACAAAATGATCGAATAAAGCTGTATATTATCTGTGCTTGTGCGTGCATGCGTGTGGGCGTCATGCATATGTGCCTATGATTCGGTGGTTCATCGTTGGCATCCAGGGAGTGTGTGTGCAAAGTTTGGCATCGATCGGGACAGTGCCGGAGATTAGCTGGTAACGGACGGACACGTATGGACGGATGGACACACACACATAAACGGAGTGCAAAACATACTCTCCACCATGCTTCGGCCTGGTGCAGACAAAAAAGGACAATTGTAAGCTAGTGAAGATATGCATTTACTCAACAGTGGAGAAAAAAGGGAAATAAATAAAGAAAAAAAAGTGAAATAGGACAAACAAGTTGTTTACAAAAAAGGTGTATCTTGCACTACAGAAGTTCACATTAGCTGACATTTAGTATAGCCTTTTGAGAGAAGCAAAACAAAAAAAAGACAGAGGAAAAAAAGAAAGATTGAAAGACAAACAACAAACAACTCCAGGCTGAGTCAACAAGCTGCAGGCTTATGTCTGTCGTTATCAAAGTCCCACTGTGTACACAATAAGCAACACACCCGTCTAGAATGACAGCAGATAGACCTCCGTGTTTGTCAAGCTCTGCTGTTTAATAGACGTTACATTCTGTCCATTGTTTCAGTTTGTGTTTTGAATTATTTATTATCACAAAGAAAAAAAAAAGTTAAAACAGAAAAGGAATACACAAACGTGGTGTGCAGGAAAGGTTTAGCAACATTTTAAAAAATGACTAATGGAGAACCTCAAAGAAGATAAAGGCGAGCTGATGATTTGAATAGTTCACATAAAAGGGACACCAACAGATGGGTGTTGCATAGCCAGGTGGGCCATGGATCTCCAACTTCAGTGGTTACAGACTCGGTGCCCAAATGGACCCGCAAGGGTCCATTTGGTTTCATTTTTACACTCTCAAGAGTTACATCTGGTTAACCAACTTAGCTGGGGACCACCGGAGGAACCCTCCCAAGGACCACTGGTGGTCCCCGGAAAACCCCCTGCTCTACACCATTGTAGTTAAAAGGCAACAGCCAACATGTTTCCACCATAACTTCATCAGGGTGAGATCAGTGTTGCCAACTTGGCGCATACTTAGCTTTTTTTCAGACCCGCCCTAGTGCCAAAATTAGTGAAAAGCTCTTGGCAGAAAATCTAGTGCTTTTTGGCTGATGAGTTGGGGTGAAATTGATTGACAGGCGCCAGAGATAAAACCCTCGTTTTTCACCATTTTTCATTCTATTATAGCGTTCTCCTTCCTTACTAGAAAGGACCATTGGTAACTAAATGGACCCTTATAGATCTGTAACTCTTGAGATTGTAAAATGAAACCATTTTTCACGCTCTCAAGAGTTATAATTATAATTAAACATCTGAATTACCTCATTTTCAAGAATCTACACATATGGAAAATGTAGAAGGATTTGCTATTTTGGCCAATATTTTGCCAGTTATTTATCCTAAATTAGTCTGAGAGACTAAACTCAACATCAAATGGTGGTCCGTGGCTACAATGCAGAATAAATAGTGGGGCCTGGTATGAAAATGGTTGAAAACCACTGCTCTACTAGTGCATTTTGGAAGTGCCACTAGTGCGTTTTGGATTTTGGCAGTTAGCAACACTGGGCGAGGTATCGAGTTGGCTTTCCAAAAGCAGCAGGCGTACAAGGCCGTAGTGCACAACATGAAGTGAACCGAGGCATATCTTTCAGATCCATCTTTCAGATTCAGTTTTGGGGGGGTCGTGGTATAGACATGAATGACCTAATTCAGGAAAGAAAATATACGCAAATTCAACGATAGGAGGTGCCAAGTGCCCGTAAACACGCTACACTCGAACCAACGGTATAATACAGAGAACCCTGAGTACGCTGAGCGTAATCCTCTGGAGGTAGCGTACATCAGGTGCCCGTGCACGAGCATTCCCAGCGTGTGAGAATGATCGCAAATGACAGGACCATCCCATTTTCATTCTTCCACGCCCCATTTCTTACCATAAAAGGCAACAAACGTGAGTCAGCAGTTTGTCTGAACTCTAGCTGCAGCCCAGAGTTCTGAAATTTTACAACTGAACATTGTGGTCTCTCTGTGGTCCCCCATGTCGCATGGACTTGTTGATCAGCTGATTTTGACAGAAGAGTCACTTGCAATGTCAACTGATTGAATGCAAGCACTAAAAAATATAAGCCGCCCCTTATATAATGCAAATGCATTTATTTAGTATTTAGTTCAACCTCAGCTATTTGGTAATTAAAATATAAAAGCCCTTTCTATTGAACAATTGCTCACTCTCACCTTTGCAAAGGTAAACAATAATATAGGCCTAATAAAAAGATATAGGCTATAGGCACGATCATAGGCCTACCATAAAATACCAAATAACAGCCCTTACTTAAACAACCGCCTACTAAATAAGGCCCATGTTCCCACATCATTTTGCTTAATAACGCCTTGTCAAAATAATCGCCCACGTACAAATAAGCGCCCATGAGCTGTTATTTGCAAACATATTAATACTATTATTATTATTATTATTATTATTATTATTATTATTATTATTATAGCTTATGGCGTTACTTTGCAGATCTCCTCATTTCTGCCTGACGCACATGCCCTCAGCATCTCGCATGTCCCAATGCGACAGCAGTCCTCCACCTCAAAATATAATGTTTAATTCTGCCACACACCGCTTATGTACAACAATATTGTTCAGACTGCATATTTTGTCAAAGTGTGCGTGTGCGTTGTAAGCAGGCACTTACCATATATGAATCCAAGCATCTGTCAACAGGCATCAACTCCGCATGGACTCGTCAAAACTTGAGATTTCAATTGTCCCTTACTCACTCAGTTTGCAAGCGATTGTTTTAATTCCAATGTGTCAATACAGTGTATATTTTATATATTTTATATTTCATTGGGTATAGGTATAGGTATAGGTTTTATATGACTTCAAACAATATGAAAAGAGATAGGCCTAATGCGTCGTCCTTTTTTATCTGCGCAGCTTATAGAGCTTAGACAGCTTAGACCACATGTGCGTGCCAATTAATTATCAAGGGCTTGATTTGAAAAACTGAGAACCATGTAGGCCTATTCTATAAGGCAAAACCTCATTGAACGAATATACTGTAGGCTACATGTTTGAGGCTATATTACAATATTTTAAAATGTTAAAATATCGAATGTTACACAGCTGTGCAACCAATTAAGTAATTACAGTCAATCATGCCAGTCTGAATGTGGGTCAGATCTATTAAGCAACGCTGCCTACAATATTAAATGAAATATAATATAACAGGCAATAATAATATTTATTATTGCGTATCTGCTGTCAAAATCAGCTGATCATCAAGTTCAGGGGACATCAGGGTCTAGGCTAGATGGACTGATCACTCCTCCTCGTCCTCGAATAAATAATAGGCTATTGTGAAGAACTACAAAACTAAGCGAAAAAGTCAGGGGGGGTCCTGGACCAGCACCAAAAGCATCCGTTTTCTACATATGGATACCTACCTTCTCATGCATTTCAACCCGAAGCACAGCATATTCTCACATTTATTTATTAGGCTATTCATTTATTAGCCTATTTCTGGCAAGGGCGCCACCCAGCAGAGCAGCCTCTGCATGTGGTATTTGTGAGATTGGAGAGTCGCACAGACCCATCCATGATAAAACAAAAACAGACACAATAATTTTCGGTGTTGAATTATAATCCAGCGAGTTTGAGGTGGTGTTGGACCTTTGCACAGTTCATTGATTTGGCCCAATATGTAGGCTACAGACCTGCTCCAGTGATTTAATTAATTTAGCGCGTCAGCTGCATTCATTCCACTGGATAGTGGATATAGGCTCCAGTGTTGGATATAACGGTCCTTTGAAAAGACGTAAGGAGGTAAGTTACTATAGGCACATTAAACTATTCTGTGTGGAGTTGGAAAAGCAGTGATGGGCCGTAGGATTGTTATTTTAATACAGTGGTAAAATTGAACTTACAAAAAAAAAAAAATCGTTTAGGGACATGATTAATGTAAGTTTTATTTTTTTTCCGTTAAAGGAAAAAGGTATACCTATGTATTATTATTTCCATAGAGGTCCGGGCCTTGTTTGAGAGCTGGAATTGTCATTAAATCCCTTTATAATGCCTTTGATTTCGGTGATCGGCGATTTGTTCACACACACACACACACACACACACACACACACACACACACACATACACACACACACACACACACACACACACACACACACACACACACACACACACACAGGTGGTCCATTTGGTGGTCCGTGGCTCAAATGCTGATTAAATAGTGTGCCCTGGTATCAACTCCACTGTTGCAGGTACATATACGCAAGCCATGTGCTCCTTACACCACCTCCTGAGCTGACTTGCCAATGTGCGTATTGTCCGACGGCTGCGCGATGAACTTCTCGTCCTGCGGTGTGAAATTCCTCTTTCTGATTACCGGCGAGGGGAGAGAATGAGCGTTAATGTCGGTACGCTTCAGTGCGTGGGCGTATTTGCTTCCCTGAATCTGGTCCGAAAAGTTTACATCTTACATCCCGTATCTGTCGATTATTGTGCGTTCCAGGAGGGAAGGAGTGCCCCGCAGCCAGGGCCCTGGAGGAGTGGCGGCCCTGCAACGATCACCCCTGCATGGTGTTCTACTGGGAGGCCTCGTCCTGGGGCCCCTGCGTCGTCCAGGACGTCTCCTCTTCCTCCTCCTCCTCCGGCAGCGCTGCGCACCTCAACGGAAGCAGCGACGGTGTTACCTCCTGGAACGCCACTACACCTGACGCCTGCGCCGTGGGAGTGCAGACCCGCCAGGCCACCTGCGTGAAGATGAACGCCGGAGCGGTCATCAGTAAAAGGTAACGATGTGTTTTGGCCTGGATGTAACATTTCCCAATTGGGAACACCCATACCATTTTTGGCTACCTGACTTATATTAGGCAAGCTAAGCATCAATAATAACATCAGTTATTGTTGAAGTTGCAGTTGAAGCAACAGGCACGCAGCATGAATAAAGCTACAGAGTTTTCTGTTTTGAATGATGAAATAGATGTTCTTAGTTAGTAGCAGTGGGAGTGTTTCAAATCAATTTAAATATAAGCACTTTAATTTGAAATATCTTTGAAATGTGGGTTGTTTTGCATGCCATCACGTTTGGTGGGGCAGTCTGGGCATTTAGGGGGGGGGCATTGCTCTCCCCCATGCCCATGCCTAGATCTGGCCCTAGGTGCGTCCAACCAACCTGTTCCCCCCACCACCCTTCTCTCTCAGGCAACTGTGATCCACTACAGTGTGTGTGTGTGTGTGTGTGTGTGTGTGTGTGTGTGTGTGTGTGTGCGTGTGCGTGTGCGTGTGCGTGTGTGTGGGTGGGTGTGTGGGTGTGTGGGTGCGTGGGTGCGTGGGTGCGTGGGTGCGTGCGTGCGTGCCCTGTGATGGGGGAACTGGTGACCTGTTGAAATATGTCATGCTAAAGCACGGCGCGGTGTGATACAGTGTGGTGACGCGTCATGTGGCTCAATGAAGCGTGTGGGGCGGCACCTTTTAGCCATTTGTTACACTACAGGATGGTGATTCAGCTAACGGTGACTTCGCTGTTTCCAGGGAGAAAGTATCACATATGTCCATATTCTTATTAACAGCTGAACATTAACGTGAAACCCCCCTACTGTGCAAGGAAATGATGAATAATGTGTTCCTTCCTCAAGCTTCACTGTATGTCCAAGCCGGAAAAGGGAAAAATGGTCGGGTGAAAAGAAGCTTTTCATACAGAGCTATCACAGGCAGGTCAATCCGTTGCTAACTTGCTCTCCCCGGGTTGGCAGAGGAGTGTAGAGACTGGGATTAGGATTTAATGTTTGCAGTGCATAGTCTCTGTCGGTTAGAAGTCTTGTATGTGCAAAAGAGATCCTGCATTCCAATAGATCCAAAGTTATTATCGTTTTAGTCAAAAGGTCTTGTTAAAGTAATACTGGGTCCCTGCTGGTCACTGCCGGTATCACAATTTAAGCCAGGCTACAAGCTCACGATGTTGAACGTTGAACTATTCCATAAGGTTTTTCATAATAAAAAGGCAAAGAAATTAGGGATAAGGGGTTTAGCATGTTACGAAAATGGAGCCCATGGTGTTTTAGGCCATTGTACTGCCTTCTTCACATCGTTGCATCCTTGTAACCATGAGGTGGTTACAACCCATGAGCAGGGCTTGACACTAACACTTGCCCGCTTGCCCGGGGCAAGTAAAAAAAAATGGTGGGGCAAGTGAAGACTGCTACCTGGTTGCCCGATCGGGCAAGTGTGCAACTTAGTGCACTATAACACAACACAAGATAAATTTGTCTTGAAGGCAGTCATTGCACTCTGCCTCTGTGTCTTTCCCTGCTTTCTAGATATCCACAATTCCAGGCTGGATTTGGGAAACAAAACAGGCAAATTAACATACACATCAAAATGACCTAATCTTCTACATTCTCTAGTTGTATAGACCTGGGCTAATTAATATGATAAAAATGAAACCAAATGGACCCGCAAGGGTCCATTTGGTTTCATTTTTACGTTCTCAAGAGTTACATCTGGTTAACCAACTTAACTGTTGAAAACCCCTGGTTTAAAGCACCCAAGTAGGAAGTAAACTTAAATGCAAAATTTACAATATATTTTCGGGGGGCAAGTGACCATGACCTGAGGGCAAGTAGAACCTGACTTGCACTTGCCCGATGGGCAAGTACCTCGGAGACCTTAGTGTCAACCCCTGATGAGTGAAGAGTTATTCATTTTCAACCCTTTTCCCCAAAAACGAGATATACCCACATCACCTTTCGAAACATATTCAGACATTTTTAGAACAGGCTTTGCGGGCTGAAATTCAGGGAGTGGGGTTACGTGACAAAGATGCCAGTCATAATGGATATCGAATCTAAGATCTGCTTCATTGAAAAGGTTAACCCCAGGACATTGGTTAAAATAATATTATACAACCAGCAACTTTCACTACTACATTTTAATACAGCCTCTATTGCACCGTATAACGATATTAATTTACAACCTGACGTGGAGATACAAGGTTTCTGCTCAACAGCAACGGTATATACAACAATATGACAGCGATATTAATCCTCTGGCGTCATGGTGTTTTGTTTTATATTGCAATGTTGGGTCACGGGTGGTTTGGTCGACTCGGGCGGATAACCTATATGCTGCATATATTTATATGCTATATTAAAAGTACATTTCACCCCTGATAGTACTCAGGTGTACATCCTTTGTACATCTGAACCGAACTCAAGGAATAATTCCCACACGAGAGACTCTTATACAATATACTGCACGCACATGCTCTATATATATAGCACGGTATGCGTGATTACATTACATGGAGAATGCATCAGTCATAGCTTTAGCTGCTTGAACTTTGTTTTAGCTGCGAGACAGACTTATGCATCCTGAGGGGGTGGGTGGGTTGTGTTTGTAAATACGAGCTGAGCCAAGGAAAGTGGGAAGAAGCGATCACATTTCCCTTACGGTAGATCATTTGAGAAGAAGTGCGTCTCTCTCTGTGTGCTTCCCTGCAGCCTCTTATTTGTACATATACAGTCTATGCTATACTGCGGCCTGTGCTTTTACTCAGTTGACAGATGACCCAGGGGTCTGATCTATAGTGTATAATTCTATCCCCCAGAGAGCAGTGTACGGTACTTCACTGCCTTCCACTCTGTTCTTTAGGTCTAAGGGCTGTTTCCCCATCATAAAAACCCCAGATCAATTCTGCGTTTATACCACACTTCCATTATCTACTCATCTTTCAGCCATAGAATATCAAACAACCACTAAAGGTTTCTGTGTCGGTGTGTGTGTGTGCTGGCGGCTATAATGATGTTATGGCCCACCACCAACCAGGAAGACTACATTTATAAATAATTCAGATGGTTTTGTCCCTCATTATAGCTAAATATATTAGTGACAGGGCCATAAAGACGTTTATTGCGGAGTGTGTTTTATGTGCTTGTTCTTTGATGGTCCCCGTCGTCCTCCTCCTCCTCCCCCTCCTCCACCACCCTGGCTTTGAATGAAACCTGTCAGTTGTGTGACATTGGTTCAGTCACTTACAATCAGACGTGACTTACAGGGGAAAGGCCGACCAGGTGGCCGTCTGGAGTGCCGATCCCCAGGGGCGCCAAGCTAAGAAAATTTTTTTTTTTTGCAATTTTCATAATGTGGGTTTGTTTCCCTGCACACACCCCTAGTTTTTTTCTCCATGAAGGTTCTGGGTAAATTTTACCCATGTTTAAAATATACCCATTCATTCAAAATGGACTTATTTATTTATTTATTTTTTCTTCACTGGACCAATCCCACAGGTCTTAGAAAATCCTGGACCAAAGGAGATGTTCCCAACTTAATTCATCTTTTTATTTTTTTTATTTTTTTTAATAATATGCACATTTTTCTCATATTTTGCCTCCCCTTGATATCCCCCCATGATATATTTGTGTAGGTTGTTTTGTGAAGTCATGATGAAATATGAATGTCTTCTGATGAGAAATATTTTTATTAAATAGTACATTGGGTAAAATATACCCATGTTTAGTGATGGAGAAATAGAAAATAAGTTTAGTGTTCTAGGGTTAAAAACAGACTGTCCACAATAGTCATGACACCTCCAAGATATACAGTTTTTCCTGATTGTTAACACAGAAATCAAAAACTCAACCTTCACTTCTTGTGCATAATGGCTCGACACAGTCTACACAACATCGCACCCCCTTATCTGCATTGGACCCTGACTTTCTCTCTTTACACTCTGATCGTCAATGCCAAAGCATCAACCTACAACACAGTCAAATCTTTAAATATTCAGGTCATGTGAGCAATTTGCAGTCCTACAACATACAAGTGACTTGAGAGACTGTTTTGATTGATGTAGTGATGAGCGGATCAGGGTTTTTCATGACCCGCGGGTCCCACATGTTATAATAATCTGACTCGGCCCAACCCGCCCCCAGCACCATATCATTAACATCATCCTATTTTCGCAACTCGACCTGGCCCACAACCCATCGACATTAAATACATGCCAAATATACCTATGAACCTGGTTTTTATGGATTAAAAAAGCTGCTTCTCAACTGTCTTAACACTGGCAAGCATGCAGTATGGTCCCGGTTGTTCCGGCGATGTGAGGACATACATTTGTTACACACGTGTGCGACATGGAAGAGAGCAAAAAGACAGAGATGCGTCTGTGGACCGCAGTCGCAGATATACATTATAGAGAGGGGTAGGGGCAGAGCTTGACACTAACACTTGCCCGCTTGCCCGGGGCAAGTAAAAAAAAATGGTGGGGCAAGTGAAGACTGCTACCTGGTTGCCCGATCGGGCAAGTGTGCAACTTAGTGCACTATAACACAACACAAGATAAATTTGTCTTGAAGGCAGTCATTGCACTCTGCCTCTGTGTCTTTCCCTGCTTTCTAGCTATCCACAATTCCAGGCTGGATTTGGGAAACAAAACAGGCAATTTAACTTTCACATCAAAATGACCTAATCTTCTACATTCTCTAGTTGTGTAGACCTGGGGTAATTAAGATGATGAATTGTAACTCTTGGGAGCCTAAAAATGAAACCAAATGGACCCGCAAGGGTCCATTTGGTTTCATTTTTACGTTCTCAAGAGTTACATCTGCAAAATTTACAATATATTTTAGGGGGCAAGTGACCATGAGCTGAGGGCAAGTAGAACCTGACTGCAGAGACTCTGTCCGTGGTGCTGAAATGAGCTTTCTGTTACTCTGTCCGTGGTGCTGAAATGAGCTTTCTGTTATGGTAGCTGTAGTGACTCTGTCCGTGGTGCTGAAATGAGCTTTCTGTTATGGTAGCTGTAGTGACTCTGTCCGTGGTACTGAAATGAGCTTTCTGTTACTCTGTCCGTGGTGCTGAAATGAGCTTTCTGTTATGGTAGCTGTAGTGACTCTGTCCGTGGTACTGAAATGAGCTTTCTGTTACTCTGTCCGTGGTGCTGAAATGAGCTTTCTGTTATGGTAGCTGTAGTGACTGAAATGTATATTTACTGAAATGTATATTTACTTGCCCCCTATATATTTTAGGGGGCAAGTGACCATGAGCTGAGGGCAAGTAGAACCTGACTTGCACTTGCCCGATAGGCAAGTGCCTCCGAGACCTTAGTGTCAACCCCTGGAGGGGTAGGGGCCGAAATCCCAAGAGGGCATCTGGACACTGCACTGAGAGCTTGTAGATTTGCTATATTTGGGGCTGCAGCCATGCACCTTTTAGCTAGAGATGGGTGGTGTAACGACATGCAGGGTATATTTGTTTAGTAAGAGGGCAAGGGGCTGAAGCCGCTTTCATGTCTCTGCATGTCCCTGATTATGGTGAGTGACTGTACAGCCATGCTACTGCTACTGCTGTGTTGTAAGTAGGCTTCTAAAGTAGGCTATCACAGTTACGCTGTTTGGGGATGTATTGGTCACACTGGAAGATTAGATATTTCAACCAGCACAACAACTTGCAACAACCCAGTAGGCTGCACAAATCTTCACAAATCTGCACAAAAACATTCTTTTGTAAAACCCCCTTGATACATAATTTAACCCGCCCCAACCCAGCCCACGGTCAACCCATGGGACCCACGGGTTACAGGTCGACCCGTCACTAGTTTGGTGAGCAATGGAAAGCATTGAAGAGATCAACTACTACCGGAGGTGGATAAGAGTGAGAGGACGAGGAGAACCTTGTCCTCGTCCTCTCACTTATAGTATAGACTTAGAGCAGTAGGTGGACAGACATAGAGGAATTGGAATCACAGCTGAAATTTGGGTTCAAAATTGGGTTCGAAGAGGAGGAAAGTTACAAAGTGCATTTTTAATCCTAGGGCTATTTTATAATAAATAGACACACAAGAAACATTTCAAAGGTACAAATCTTGTTTGTGGGTTAATTGGCAAACTATTTTCAGATGGAGGCTAGGACACGTTGTTATACTGTAACACACTGCCTTACTCTGTATACCGTTATATAGACTGCTATAGACATGCCTCCATGGTTAGAGTGTGCCCATGTGGAACAGTGCAGATATGACAGTCGGTGTACTTGATCTAGTGCGATTAACCCTCGATCGGGAGGCCTTGCACGCTGAGATACCATGCCTCTGAGACTAGGAGAAATAGGACAGGATAGCGGCGGCAATTCTCACGTGTAGTTATTTTAGTGAGCTCAGTTCAGCCTCACAGCAGAATCTTGAATCTCAGATTTCTGCCGCAAGCCTGGAGTCACCTCCATGGATGTACCTGCTCTTATCTGAACTGGGGGGGTATAGGGATTAAACTACTTCATATTTTAATGCACCACAACTCCAAAAGATTCTGTTCCAGTCGACAGGCCATGACCCGCCCAACATAATCAGATTTGAACTGGGGACTTCCCATTCTGACAGGCACTTGGAATTGTAGTCATTACATTCAGGTTGACTCGCTTAAACAGATAAATATTGTGAAAAAAGCCAAAGTACTGTACCTGCTGAAGATCAGCTGTACCACTCCATAATCACCGAATGCTACATCAGAGAAAGTAAGTTCAATTCAAGAAAGTCCGTTCAATTTATTTTCAAACTTGCAATTCTGATGAGCAGCAAGCTGTGCCCTGCAAAGCCGTGGTTTTCAACCAGTGGTGCTTGCCTGTTGTATTTCCGAAATCTATCCTGGAATTGTAGATAAAAAACAGAAGAAATCTTTGTGTTTGGGGTCTTGTGGGGCTAAAATGTCATCAAATGGTGGTCTGTGGCTCAAATGCTGAATAAATAGTGGGCCCTGGTATGAAAAAGATTGAAGACCAATGCTGTACAATATGTGCCTTGATTCTTTTGATTTATATTAGGATACATCAGCGTGACTGTAAAGACGACCATGGAATTATGTAAGAGAAGGCGTACTGTACGTCCCAACAGCTTATCCTCTGAGCATTTTCAGAGCTTCCGTTGCTGCAGACTGTAGGAGGGAAGTGTTTAAGATGGTGGGAGGAATCAGTCTGGCCACGCGAGACTTAGAAGAAAGCCGAAATGTTTGCCATGCAACTTCCTTCTAACCACTGCTTGGGGAGCAGGGGCGGATCTATGCATGGGCAGGGGCGGAAATGCCACCCTAAATGCCCAGCCTGCCCCACCAAACACGATGGCATGCAAAACAGCCTGAGATATTTCAAATTAAAGTGCCTACTGTATATTTCAACAACTGATTATTATTGATTATTATTGATGCTTACTTGCCTAATGAAAGTCCTGTAACTGAAAATGGTATGGGTGCAGCTTCATCGCCTGTGCCGCTTCGCGCCATGGGCGATGAAGCCGCCCCCATACCATTTTCTCCTGCCGGCCCAATTGGGAAATGTTGTATCCGCCCCTGTTAGGGAGCAGCTCATCCGTTGTCTGTGGAATTTATTTTTTACTGTGAGGAGTAATGTCTCATCACTAATGTATGTTTAGGGCAGCTGCAGTTGACCCTTGAGGTGCACATAGCATTGTTATTAGTGGGAACGTTTCCCATGATTCTAATCTTTTAACATCACTACTAATGTACAGTCTATGCTTAATTTGTTCTTCTTTTCCCCCTCTATTTTAAGAGGTGACATAATGCACCAGTAGAAAGTTACTTATGTTGTTGTTAACACATTTAAAGGACCACTTTTCAACGTATCTTCATATAATAGGTCCTCACTAATGTACATGATAAAATACCGCTTTTTTCCACTCAGTCTGTGTCTCACAGGAGGGCTGTGGGCAGTTCAGTAGGTTGTCCTTCAGTGACATCATCGTTTGCCTGCAATTTCTACTTTCTATTGGCGTCTTCCCCATTGATGAAGACGCATTTGAACAGCACTCCTGAGAGACAAAGACCCAGCATTGCCAACTGCCAAAATCCAAAATGCACTAGTGGCACTTCCAAAATGCACGAGGATGCGCTAGATGCTTGCCTGGAAGTGAGAATTCTACTACATTCTCTAGTTGTGTGGACTTGGGCTAATTCAGATGATGAATATTTTAACTCTTGATACTCTTAAAGAGTTATATCTGGTTAACCAACTGTCCATAATTTCGCCTGTGGACCACTGGTTGAAAACCACTGTCATAGGAGGAAAAATGGTGAACAATGAGGGTTTTATCTCTGGCGCCAAAAAGCACTAGAGCCAAAAAGCACTGGATTTTCCGCCAGGAGCTTTTCACTAAGTTTGGCTCTATAGGGGTCTGGAAAAAAAGCTAAATATAGCGACTAATGTGCCAAGTTGTCAAGACTGCAAAGACAAAGTAGAAAAAAAAAATAGTGGTATTTTATCATAAACATTAGAGAGAACCTATTATATGAAGATATGTTGAAAAGCGATGAATTTTCCTTTAAGGGGTGATTATTAATTCATATTATCACATTTATCTGCAATTTGAATGTTGTCAACCCTGTCAGCTTTTAACAACCTGAACAACCCGTATTGACTCGTCTGAATGAACTCCCTCAAGGCTCTATAGAAAGAAGTCTCTGCTTGTGTTTTCACTTCACACTAAATATATACATTTTGCCAAAAATAGCCGAGCTTGCAGCAACAGATCGCCTGTTTTACACAGGAACGCATGTGCACCATCAGAATAGGGACGTCGTCGGGGTTCATGTGTTTAGCGATAAACGCAACCCCTCTGATCCGTAAGGCTTCTGTATCCCCCGTTTATACACTCTGGGGGCTTAGCACTTAATACCCCCCACCCCACACCCCCACCCGCAAGCTGGTTGTGTTGTGTTCGGATCCCCACTGGCATGCATCACTGGAGAGACAGATAGCGTAGGAGTAAAAACCCCGGGAAAAAGGGATGGATTTTATATATCTTGCCTCTGTCTTGCGTTACTGTACTACTTTGATGTAACTCCTCCTGGTGCCTTGCCTTTTTCTGTAGCTGGCAGCTTGTGGCTCCATGCTGGGTCTCCAGTGATCGCCGTGATTTGGTTGTTGGGTAAAGTGATTCAGGCACACTGGAGAGAGAGAGAGAGGAAAAAAAGAAAAGCTGTGATGTTCTGTGATGCCGGAGCTCTGTGACGCCAGCCTCGCTGATGAGGGGCATCAAAGCCGTGTCTTCTGTGTTTGATTTTGCATGGCTGTCATGAAAACCCCAACGCCGACCCCAAGGACTAAAGGCAGGCATGTGCATATACTGTACAGTATATCTACTTAAAACACGACACTCCTAAAGGCTAAAAGTCCCCACGGCTATGGCACCCACCCAGAACTGAATCAGGCAGACTACTACCATTCTTATCCCCCTATATTTGGACTATGTGGTAAAGAAAGAAAGAATTTAATGTCATTATTCCTTCGAGAAATGGGGTTGGGTAACTATATAATTATAATAATAATAATGAAACAGAATATGTATGCTTTGTTGACCAGGTTCACATTCACCACCTGATTTTTCTCAAATCCAGTATTCCATCTCTTCTTTGCTTGAAAATAGCAAGTCAATGCAAGTCAACACGTTTATGGCATGCTTAAAGTTAAGTACAGCATTCACAGACAAAAACCTAAAAGTAGCAGGATGGCCATGGGGTCACCAACACGGTATTTTTAATTGTTTTTTTGTTTGTTTGTTTGTTTGTTTTTCTCAGAGGGAGCAGGAGAACAAACAACT
Organism: Benthosema pterotum; assembly: GCA_039105355.1. NCBI lineage: Eukaryota > Metazoa > Chordata > Actinopteri > Myctophiformes > Myctophidae > Benthosema > Benthosema pterotum. The sequence continues at coordinate 10,582,670 of CM076978.1, forward strand.
TTCATAACATTGTGCCTACTGTAGTAGATTTTGACATATCTTGTATGCAGCTGAAAATACTACTGTAATGCTATTCTGATGCGTCAGTCACCGCATCGTGTCATAGTCTCAAACCAATCCATTACCAGCAAACGGCAACGTGTATATATCAACCAATAGAAAGAGTTTGGTGGCACGAAATCATGCTCAAATACAGGCTTGGTGAGCAATATAGGAGGGGAGGAGGACGTCGCCATTAGGGGTGTGCTGAAATATCGTTATAGCGATAATATCGTATACTTCCTCCCGCAATATACTGTATATCGTATATTCCTCAGCAAATATCGTGAGGAAAAACATGTTGCAGAACATCCACAACAGGGATAATTCTGGGAGGAAAAACGGTTCGCAGAACTAAAATGTGAAATGACTTCAGTTCATCAGTTGAGACAAATAAAAGCTAAGATTAATAATTGAGGATATACATTAGTAAGTTCTGTTTTTTGGCTTTTATTTTTATTCATTTATTTGTTTTCCAGATGCAGTTACAGTATCATGATATATTGTTGAATGAATTTCATGCAATATACAGTAGTGATATATTGCAAATATCGCAATACTGTATATCAAACAACATGATACATTCAATATCGAAGGCCTAATATCGCCACCTATATTGTAGGGTGAGTCCAATATCATCCCAGCCTAGTCGCCATCCGGCACGTTGTCTCTTGCGGTCCACCAGGACATGTATTCTAATAAAATTTCATCGCTGGGGTCATTGCTCACTCGCTTGCATGGCCTGCAGTGCGGATGAACTGACAGCGCCTGGCTGATAGCTGGCCTACAGTGAGTCATCGCTGATGGACCCGACCGTGTTGTCTTTGATGATTCCATATACGACAATGAATGAGCGGTTAGTGGTGAAAAGTCAAGAGCCCACTTGACTACGCTGTCCTTGGAACCTCCGGGAACATTCATTGGCAAACACTTTGCATACCTTCACTTTTCTCAGCCTTAATTAGTAGCCACGCGCTGGACTTTGATTGATTTCCCCTCGCCGGAGCGTTCCGTCTCCTGGGCGGCTCTGAGAGGCCACTGTGTGCCTGTCTGTGTATTGGGAGATAAATGCACTCATCACCCACTTCCTCACCACACACCCCAAACTCCCTGCCCCCTGTCCTCTCTTGTTGCACTCGGCTGCCGATAAAGAGCCAGAGGTGGAAGAACGGAGTGAGATTTGGTCCTTGAATGAAAGCAGCATTAAGGGAAAAAGGAAGGCCTGAATTCATGAGATGTTAACCCTTTGTGTACCCTGTGTGAACGCATTTTGGTGTTCTAACCATTATGCTTTACCTATTGAAAAATAGCAGATCTACAAGCTCATAGCGCGCCACCGAGTGGCGCGCTATGAGCTTGTAGATCTGCTATTTTTGAAAAATTCTGAAAAATTGGTGCAAATCTTTGAATATATTATTTCAGAAGCAAACATTTTTAACTCAAATCCTTGCTTCTGGGGGATCCTTAGGACATGTTTTCAGATGGGCGTCCGGGGCCAAATATAGATAATTCTGGTGGCCCTTGGCATGAAATATGTTGAGCATCACATATACGGGAAGATAGATTTTTTTTTTTAGAAAAAATAGAATCTAGTTTCAGAAACTAGGATCTAGCTTCAAGAACTAGAATCTAGTGTCAAAAAATAGAATGTACTGTAGTGTCGGAAGTGTCGGAGTCTAGCGACAGAAATAGAAACTAGGGGCCAAAAACTGGAGTCTAGCATTTGGAACTAAAATCAATCATCAGAAATTAGAATCTAGCGTTGAAAACTAGAATGTAGCGTCGGAAACTAGACAAAAAGGGTTAACTGAGTGAGAGTGTGAAAGTACTAGGCTAAATATATACATAACCGTATGAACACACTCAGAACTGTTATACAGCACTTGAACAAATACACACGCTTGGTTACTTTGCTCGTTGCAGAAACGCCCGTCTCTGCCAGCTGATGAAACTCACACAGTCATATACGAAGTTTCATGTTTGACACATGCCGATCACGACAGCGTGTGTGTGCACCACACTGCCTTTCATTCTACAGCCCACGCGCGCGTGTATACCGGGAATCCGCGGCTTCTCCATTTATTGAATTTCACTTCTCTTCTACTTCTGAAAACAGACAGAAGGGAATTGTGTTCAGATGATAATCAGACCGACAGTCGCGGGCGTAGTTGCTGCGTGCGCCCTTGAAAGACGGCGCATATTAATGAGTCCTAAGTCAGCTAATTGGTATTCATAACTCACACCGGGTAATGAAATCCAGAACGCTGCATAAACTTTGCGTGTCTCATGCCTGACTGGCGCGCACAAGATTCCCTTTTTCCTTTTCCACACTACACGGAGTGCCGCTGCCTGGATTTGGCAGGCACCCCGAGAAGAAGCCCAATGTCAAAAGTATGTGCAAAGGAGATCTGTAAATTTCTTGCATTTCTTCTTCTGTTGATTTCTCTCCCTCCCTCGCCGAGCGAAGCAGCGGGGGGAAGGAGATACAATCAGTCATGGTGTGAGCCAGCGTGCAAAGCTGTCTAATGTCAAGGACAGGGCAGTTGTTTCGCCGCGCTGTCCTATTACCCGCGTGAAGTCAGGTCGCTTATCATTCATCGCCCAAAGGGGGGGAGGAGGACAGAATTTAAGACCTCTGTTCTTTTTTTCCCCATTTTGCCATCACTTTGTTTTTTTGCTATTTGGTGCCCAGACTCTGCCCGTCCAGAAAGGGTCCGGCCCTGTCTGCTTCCCTGCAAGAGGGACTGTATAGTGACGACCTTTAGCTTTATAGCATTATATTCACTGAGATGGGGGGTTTTCAGTGGTCCCCAGGCCAAATGATGGACCAAATGGACCCTTATACTGTAGATCTGTAACTTTAAACATGAACATTAACATATATGTAAACATCTGAATGCCTTAACTGTCAAGAATCTACACAATTAGAAAAGGCAGAAGAATTGTTATTTTGACCAACTTTTTAACAGTTTATTTCTCCTAAATTGTGAACTTGAAAATCCTTAGTTCTGGGTCCGAGAGACTAAACTCAAATGGTGGTCCGTGGCTCAAATGCAGAATAAATAGTAGGCCCTTCTATGAAAAAGGTTGAAAACCACTGGTTTACAAATACCTCCCCTTGTTGTTTTTTTAGGTGTCCGGACTCTGCCCGTCCAGAAACGGTACGGCCCTGTCTGCTTCCCTGTAAGAGAGACTGCATCGTGACGCCCTTCAGTGAGTGGACGGCCTGCCCCTCATCCTGCGTGTCCGGTACGTATACTGTATTGTAACTGTACTGTAGGCCTCCGGGAACTTCAACCAACAACAAACAAACTGCTTATCATTCGTTCCACAACACTTCACACATTGTCTGCGGGCAATAATTCCACCGCCAGACATCAGTGATGCTTGCCACTGAAAAGATTAACAAAGCACTCGATCCCTGTAAGCAGGTGCATAGTGTTAGACCAGTGGTTTTCAACCTTTTTGATACCAGGGCCCACTATTCAGAATGGTACCAGGGTACCAGGTCCCACTTATTCAGAGTTTGAACCACGACCACCATTTAATGACATTTTAGACTGACAGACCTGAAACTAAAATTTATTTTGCTTTTTGTCCACAATACCAGGCTTGGATTGGGGAAACAAAACAGTCAAATATACTGATTAAAATTAATTTTCAGATTAATTTGCTCATTGCAGAGAATTCAAACATGAAACAAGATATAACTACTCACATTGTTGTTTGTAGCAAACAATGCCATATAGCATTCCTGTTTGTTTGGGTTGTTGTTGCTGTTGTTTGTTTTTTGATTTTTGATTTTTTTCCCATAAAAAATCTGGTATTTTACAAATATTGTTTTGTTGCTATTGCTGTTTACTATGAAACCAAAACAACAAATCTGCAATCTTCTAGCAATCGTTCCTGATCCTGTACCCTTTCGTGCTGGTACAAAACCAATTTACTGGTGAAGTGAAGTGTTTTGCCTGCCGTTTCCCGTGATTAGCTTTAAAACAGAAATATCACTACTAATTGTCAATTATATTAAGCTGACTCATGAAGAGGAAAATAGATATTTAATGTGTTTGACCGCTCTGTGGACGTAAGCAGAGTGTCTGAAAAAATCTAAAGTAGGTAATTGTTTTTTTTTGTTTTTTTTAAGGAATTACGCCAGCATCTCCGTCTGTACTGTAAATACGCTCTAGTCCACTGGGTGTGCCCGAGCTGTGATCACTTTCTTAATTGCGCCATTTTCGATGTTTAGTAATTAGCATTGTTTAATGAGCCTTGGTGTCTGAGGCAAATGAAGCCATTAGGGTACGCTGTGCGCGTCTGGAGAGAGACAGAGAGAAAGAGAGAGAAACGGTAGGTAGGGAGATGTTAGAGGACATCGCGGCCATGAGTGCCGGTCAGTTGCGATAAGATCATATGGAGCATTTGGTGGTCTCAGTCTGTCTTTTAGACAGGCCCACCCATGTGTTGTTGTTTTTTTCCCCCCGGGAAGGTTATTTTTTATTTATTTTATATTTTTTGCATCCAAGGACATTGTAAATTTGTCCGTCTCTGACATTTTGCGTCACTTGTCTTATTTGCTGTGTGAACTGCACTGTTTTGTAGTGGTTTTCTGTTCAACCTGTGGGCATGTACTGTATGTGGGTGAAGAATATACCCAAGAAGTCACCTCATTGTGAGCTTTTAACGGGTATTTCGTGGTGTAGATTGGAGTACATTTTGTACAAGTAGTTATCGCATTGCACTGAGGTATGAGGGTTTAAGTGTTAATATGTTAAAGCAGTGGTTTTCAACCGGGGGTCCAGGGACCACCAGTGGTCCTTGAGAGGGTTCCAGGTGGTCCCCAGGCTAAATGATGGTCAGTTGTTTAACCAGATGTAACTCTTTGAGAGCGTAAAAATGACACCAAATGGACCCTTGCGGCTCCATTTGGTTTCATGTTTACACTCTCAAGTGTTAAAATATTCACCATCTGAACTAGCCCAAGTCTACACAACTAGAGAATGTAGATGAAATGTTCATTTCCGAAAGCCAGGATGGAATTGTGGACAAAAGCAAAAGAAATCTTTAGTTTTGGGCTCCGTAGGGCTAAAATGTCATCAAATTGTGGTCCGTGGCCCAAATATCTGAATAAATAGTGGGCCCTGGCATGATAACGGTTGAAACCCCCTGCATTAAAGTGTGCACATATTGTACAAATACCTCAAACTCCAAGCCACATTATGGGTCCAGCAGCTGTTGCATGCTGATCATACCCACCCTTTCTGTTTTGTGTCTGCCTTGGGAAAGCAAAGTTCATAGAACAACAGTGACTGTAAGTGTGTGTTGCGTACCTGGCCGTGCTCTGTGCTGAGTATGTTTGTGTGTTTGACAGACAACACCACGGCCATCACGCAGTCTCGATACCGCACCATCACTCAGAGGTCCTCCCATGGAGGGCAGGAGTGTCCAGACACCTTGTACGAGGAGAGGGAATGCGAATCGCTCCCACTGTGTCCGGTGTATAGGTACGCACAAATACACACACTCACGCATGCACATGCATACATACGGATCTAGGCATGGGCATGGCGGGGCAATGCCCCCCTAAATGCCCACCAAACGCGATGGCATGCAAAACAACCCAAGATATTTCAAATTAAAATGCTTATATTTAAAATTATTTGAAACACTACTACTGCTACTACTGCTATTACAACTAACTACAGTTGTGGCACCGCTAAACCAATACCATTTCACCATTGAAAACAGAAAACTCTCTCTGAGTCAGACCTTTAGCTTTATGCATGCTGCGCTCTGTTGCAACTTCAACAACAACTGCTGTTATTATTGATGCTTTACTTGACTAATAAAAGTCCTGTAACTGAAAACTGCGACTTCATCGCCCGTGGCGCGAAGCAACACGGGCGATAAAGTCGCACCCATACCATTCTCTCCTGCCCCCCCAATTGGGGAATGTTACATCCGCCCCTGACATACAGTATATGCACATGCGCTTGTTTTAAGATTCATTAAAAAAGCACGTGTCATCGCGTGATTCATGGTAATGGTCTTCTTTGGTTCTCTCCTCTGTGTATTTTTTACATAGTTGGAAGGCACACAAATGGCACAGCTGTACGCTGGTACCTGACACCGTTCGTCAAGGGCTGGGCGGAACGGCGGAATCCTGCGGCAGTGGCCTAGAGACGAGAGGCAAGTATGCTCCTCATCCTTCTTTTCTCTCCTCTCCTCTCCTCTGCTGTATTTTTCACCCTCAATCCTGCATTCCGGATCTAATGAGACTTAATAGCCTCTTAGAGAACAGCTCCTTTAACCGTTTTTATCCTGACTAGATTCTAGTTTCTGACACTAGATTTTATTGTTCCTGGTGCTAGATTCTAGTTCCTGACGCTTCTAGTTTCTGACGCTAGATTCTAGTTTCTGATGCTGGATTCTGTCTCTGACGCTAGGTTCTAGTTTCTGACACTAGATTGTAGTCTCTGACACTAGATTCTAGTTTCTGACACTAGATTTCACTTTCTGACTCTGGATTCTAGTTTCTGATACTGGATTCTAGTTTCTGACAGTACGTTCTATTTTCTGACGCTACGTTCTATTTTCTGACGCTACGTTCTAGTTTCTGGCGCTACGTTCTAGTTTCTGACAATACGTTATAGTTTCTGGCGCTAGATTCTACTTTCTGAGTGCTGTGTTGGTGATGCTCAACATATTTCATGGACCACCAGAAATATCTATTATATTTGACCTCCCATCTGAAAACTTCTGAAAGCAAAGATATGAGTTCTAAATGTTTGCTCCTGAACTAATATATTCAAAGATTTGCGGCTTCACTTTTTCACTTTTTTTTTTTTTCAAAAATAGCAGACCTACAAGCAGACCCACTCGGTGGCGTGCTATGAGCTTGTAGATCTGCTGTTTTTCAACAGCTAAAGTATAACATAACGCTTAGAACACCAAAACGCGTACAGAGAGGTTTAACAAGAGGAAGTGATGGGGGACATGAAGAAGCTGTCAGTTTGCCAGAGAAGCGTTGCGCCGCTCGGGCCTGTCTCCGCGTTGTTTGATGATGTCATCTCCGACAGTGGGCTCTCGTTAATGAATGCAGCACATCAATACGGCGAGAACCCGGCTCAGCGGGAGGCTGGAAGCATGTTCAACCCCAATATGCACACTGACGCACGCACGCACGCACGCAGAGAGTGGGTTAGGAGGAATCGGCATATGTGGCAGACAAACTAAGGGCTCAGGAGAATCGTATGTCAAGCACTAAAACCTATGGAGTTTTATAGGCCATTTTAAGAAGCTCTTCCGACTGATATCCTAACCCATAAAATGAACCGTATGTGATACCGGTATGTCATTACGGAGGGGCTTAAAGCGGCACTATGTAACTATTTTTTATGCACGGAATGTCATTTTCCAGTCTGTATGTTTAGAGTCGAATAACGTACTGCAACTGAGGTGGTTGTATTTTCTCTTCCTGCACTGTTCTATTCAGACTTTCAGTTTCTGCGTCTAGGTGACGCATATACAGTACCTGAATGGTTAAGCTTTAAGACAGTGGTTTTCAACAGTGGTTTTCAACAGGTCCCCGGACATGAAACATGAAACCAAATGGACCCGCAAGGGTCCATTTTGGTCCATTTGGTTCCATGTTTACGCTCTCAAGAGTTAAAATATTCACCATCTGAATTAGCCCAAGTCTACACAACTAGAGAATGTAGAAGATTAATGGTCATTTTGATCTGTATGTTATGACTGTTTTGTTTTCCCCAAAATCCAGCCTGGAATTGTGGACAAAAGCAAAATAAATCTTTAGTTTTGGCGTCCGTGGGGGCTAAAATGTCATGAAATGGTGGACCGTGGCTGAAATTCTGAGTAAATAGTGGGCCCTGCTATGGAAAAGGTTGAAAACCACTGCTTTAAGAGACCGCAGCAGCATCACACACGCTGCGTTGCATGTTTACGAGGACGCACGATTTGCAATTCTTTGTCTTATCAGTATGCAACTTAGACGGCCTTCCCGTCGACAGAAGCAGCTGACCTATCAGCTCGCTGCTGGAGGCCTCGCAGGCCTCCAATTATGCTTCTGTCGGCACAGAAGCATAATTGTTTCAACCGACAACATCAACCTTGTTACGATCCGGCATGCAGTGAACAGTCAAGAATGTGTTGTATAGTTATAGGGCAGGTAGTTTCACTGATTTATTTTGCTGGAAAAATAATGTTATGCTGATTTTAATTCTAATCACATTTAGTTTTAGTACAGAACCATTTTCACTGGACACACATTTCAGGCGTACAGATCATACCGTTGCACCAAACAACAGACAACTAAACTAAAGTGCATGCAATGGGAGGAGAGGCTGATCACACTGAATTGCTTGGCCCAGTGGATGGGAAAATTGCTTTTCTGGTAAAATATTGATATATGAGATTAAACATGATTAATTTTTGATTCATTAATTACAAAGGCTATATTTATTTATGTATTTTTTAGTCCCAGCTCTAGTTGTGGTGCATCATTGTACAGTATCTCAACAGTGTGGACAGAAATCTTTTAAAAGGCAGAGAGTGTTAATTGAATCATTTTGGATTTGTTTAGTGGAGAGCAAAATGTCCCTATAAGTTCTAGAGAGACTCGCTCTTGTATCTAATTTCCTGTGAAGATTGAAACTAAATCACTGCTCTGCTTTTCTGTGTTGTGTCTTGAGAAGTTTTCAGGCTTTCTGCCAGGTTCGGATCTAGGCATGGGCATGGGAGGGCAATGCCCCCCTAAATGCCCAGTCTGCCCCACCTCCAAACACGAAAACAACCCAAGATATTTCAAATTAGTGCCTATATTTAAAATGATTTGAAACACTACTACTGCTACTAACTAACTACAGTTGTGTCACCACTAAACCATTTCATCATTCATAACGGAACACTCTGAGTCAGACCTTTAGCTTTATGCATGCTGCGTGTCTGTTGGAACTTCAACAACAACTGATGTTATTATTGATGCTTAATTGCCTAATAAAAGTCATGTAACCAAAAATGGGTTTCATCGCCCATGTCGCTTCGCGCCACGGGCGATGAAGCCGCCTCCATACCATTTTCTCCTGCCCCCCCAATTGGGAAATGTTACATCCGCCCCTGTTTTCTGCTTGGCTGCACAGCAGTACAGCGGGCAGATTTCAGTTACATGGCCTAATTAGAGAAGATATTTTCCCCAGTGTATTTGTGTGACTTTTCAGCAGTGCACGGGGGTGGCGGATTCCTAGTTTTAGTAATAAACCTCATTGACCTTTACCAGCCTCATATTTGATTTTGATTAGAAAATCATTACGTTAAATAACTGTGACATTTCAAAATAACTTAAAGTGCGAGAATGGAATTTTGTGGTGAATGTGCGCAAGTGCTGAGTGATAGTCATTAGAAATAATGAGGTTTAAAGTAGGCCTAGCCTTTTTTCAGCCAAGGGATGGCTTCTTTTCACTTGTTCTTGTATGGCTAATGCAGATGCTTTTGAGGAACTATCTATCGGTTCACTTTTGTAACACAATTGTTGCACAGTGCCATTAGTGAGTCTGGCTTATTAGCTTTTCTGCCGATAGCGGCATGTGAAATGCAATGCTGGAGTAAAGTGCCATGAACAGTGCAGTGGTTTGCAACCAGTGGTCCTTGAGATGGTTCTGTGTGGTCCCCAGCTAATGATGGATAATTAGGTAAATGCTCTCAAGGGATTGGAGTCTTAAGTTAGTTAAGAGGTTTCACATTTTGGTGGCATTGTGAATGCAATGCCCATTATTGCTCTTGGACAGAAACCATATCTCCATATTTTAACTTATCGTGTTATTTTTCTAAAAGAATGCCCTACTTGAAAATGCGAGCACATCCACAAGCTCTGCTACAGTTGTTATATTTGAGTTTTAACTCTGAGACGTTAACAGTTTTGAGGCTTCCACCCAACACGATATGCTATTGCTCCTTTTTCCCTCTTGATTCCAAATCAGGGTGTGCAGTTTGTAATTTGTCTCAGAAAAACAGGCAAGCGCATACTTTGTTTTCTTCCCCTGCTTGACTCTAGTCTGACTTGAAACACGCTGTTGCAGCTGCTTAGTCTGATACGACTGATACATGTGATTCAAACATCCTCCCCAAACAAAGAGAAAACCCAAAATGAGATGCTTCCAAAAAGATGTATTGTATTTGTAACGTCCTGTGATCTATAAGCCTGTGTCTAACACTTTTATGTTTTCCTACCCCTTAACAACTGTACCCCGGAGCACACTCGACGAGCTTCAATTATAAAGTATTGTTTTGCAGTCGAGTGTGTGTGTGTGTGAGAGTGAGTGTGTGCAGGTGCAAAAGCAATTAAAAATAGTTTGAAAGAAAACCTCTTCTGACATGCAAATGAGGCAAAAGGCAAAGTGAGGTAGCTGCGCAAACATGCAAGACTTGCTTCATCAGCACGCGGCAGAATAAATAGGCCAGGATAGTGAGCTGTAAATTGCACCCAGTGAGGCGTCAAAAAAGGCTGGTACCTTGGCAGAATGCAAGCGGACAGAGAGTGATGGCCGCCTCAAACAACGCTACATTGCCGGATCATAGTTTGCGACGTGCACAGGCAGTTAGAATTTATGGCAGACATTAGAGGGCATTACCGCCTTATTAATAACTTCCCAGCATGGATGTGACAGAGACCCATGCTCCCAGTTTCCACAATTCACTCTGAGTTGACGTGTTTGAATTGTTTAACTCCACATCAGTGGGTTTTCAACCAGTGGTCCGGGGACCACTAGTTGTCCTTGAGATGGTTCCAGGAGGTCCCCTGGCTAAGTTGGTTAACCAGATGAAAAGTTGGTTAACCAGATGTAACCCTTGAGAGCGTAAAAATGAAACAAAAATGGAGCCAAATGGATCAACTTGAAAAAACCTCACTCCTGAAAACAGTACTGGTGTAGAAATACCTCATCCTACTCAATGTATTCCTTGAATTCATGGAAGCCAGTAAATAATTTGATGACAAATTCTAGAAAATAAGAAATTATTTAACTTCTGCAGTTTTCAAAATAATTTCACAAGAACACTTTTAACAAGACAGATTGACAGAAAGTAATATTGAAAGTAGTGCAGTAATGCAGAAAGAAAAGTATAATATAATTTTTAGATTTGTTTTGTTAAGTAATATATTTATATTACAAGTTACTGCATTCTGGTAATATATTATGTAATATATTAAGTTACGTAGTGTACATGTCCCAACACTGCTCAAGAGTGTAAACATGAAACAAGCAAGGATGTAGAGTCTACATCCTTGACAAGCAATAACATCAGAGTTCGTATTGGAATGGTATGAATGCTAGCTGAAGCCAAAGCACACAAGGATATCTTGGCCCAACATAGTAGGAATCCTTCCTAATAGGAGCTCTGCATTTTTACAAAACCAGCATGAACCACGCTCTGATTAAAGGGCTTATTTTCATTTCGGCACATCTTTCTCCTTATGCAAGATGCAAGGCGGACAGTGGGAGTGAATGCTAATGTCCGACTTCCAGGAGTGAATAGAGATACGGTATCATTAATGCACATAGTGAATCTGGTGTCAACCAGACCGTAGACAACAAACCAGCCATGTTTCACGTTGTTTGTCATCGATCAAGTCTCTGAATAATCAGACCAATAATGAGCGATCAAACAGCTTCTCACGTGACTGATCTCTAACCTGTGGTTGCAGTAGCAACGATGTAAGGGCGTGAAAAGATAATGATTTGATCTGGAAAGGATGGTTGCATTTGTAATATTACGGAGGCTGTTGAGCCGGAGCTACTGTAGTGTAGGTCAGTGGTTTTCAACCAGTGGTCCCTGAGAGGATTCCAGGTGGTCCCCAGCTAAATGATGGCCAGTTGGTAACCAAATGGCCCCTCATAGACCTGTGATCGTGAAATGAAACATAAAATGTTACGTTTCATTTTATAGATCTGTAACTCTTGAGATCATAAAACGAAACCAAATGGACCCTTACGGGTCCATTTGGTTTCGTTTTACGCTCTCAAGAGTTAAATCATATTCAAATATCTGGGTTACTTAATTTTCAAGAATGTTTGCATTTAGAAAATGTAGAATTATTGTTATTGTTATTTTGACCAACCTTTGCCGATTATCTCTAAATTGCTGACACGAACTTGACTTAGTTTTGCGTCTAAGAGACAAAACTCAACTTCAAGTGTTGGTGCGTGTCTAAAATGCAGAATAAATGAAAAAAAAAAGGTATGAAAAAGGTTGAGAACCACTGGTGTAGGTAATGGCTGTCAGCAGCCAGGGGAACCTGATTAAAAATGTTACAATGCGGTCGTAAAGAGAGCGCGGAGCTCATAAGGTCGACAGGCATCTTCAAAGATCAGGAGAGGGCTTGGGGGAGGTGATGGATATAGTCCACAAACATTGTAACCTTTCTAAGTAATTGCATAATTAAACACACTCCCTGTCAGCGGTGGTGGAGGTGCAGCATCTGTGTGTGTGTGTAGGCATGGGTAAAAAATTGTTAACGTTTCAGAGGAGAGATCATAATGAAAGCAAAGGCCACGTGAAGGAAGAAGAGCTATAAGGTGCCGAGGAGGAGAAAGCTGAAATAATTGTGCTAATAATGGATGGCTCACAATTTCCAAATCAGAATGTCAGTATTGTCAGCATGCACACCGGGGCCGAGGCTAATAAAAGACTATGAGGGTGAGGGAGTGAGGGGGAGAAAAGAGGAAGGGAGAGAGGGGGGAGTGAGGGAGAGAGAGAGGGAAAGAAAGAGAGGGGGAGAGAGAGAGAGGGAGAGAGAGGAAAGTAGGGTACTAGGCGAAAAAAATAGATATGTCTGTTGACAGGTTAATGTAAAGTACTGTGTGTGTGTGTGTGTGTGTGTGTGTGTGTGTGTGTGTGTGTGTGTGTGTGTGTGTGTGTGTGTGTGTGTGTGTGTGTGTGTGTGTGTGTGTGTGTGTGTGTGTGTGTGTGTGTGTGTGTGTGTGTGTGTGTGTGTATTGTCTCCAGAGTATGTTTTGCACTCCATCCGTGTGTCCGTCCATCCGTGTGTCCGTCCCTCTGTCTGTTACCAGCTAATCTCTGGCACCATTAATCCAGTCGATGCCAAACTTTGCAGACACAATCCCTGGATGCCAACAATGAACTTCTCACCCCCATACAGTATGTTCTAGAACAGCCTGTTATAGTGCCACTTCACATTTTTACCTATAAATGCACTAATCTGCATGTAACATCCTTGACCTCCATAGAGGTCAAGGATGAACAGATTTTGCATACTGTAATCGATGTTCTTCTCCCTCAGTACTGTTTGCCTGATGAACGTGCTTTTTAATAGTTTTAAGCATAAAGAAAAGGACATGAGTAGGCCCAGCAGATAGTGCTATCACCATACATTCATATGACAATTCATTGTCACACAGACAACTGTGATTATTACCTTGTATTGGATTCTGGCATTACAAATTTAATACAAATGAATTGAACGCTTTGACTCCCTAATTAGGCATCCATAAACCCTGCCTCCCTGTCATACACACAATCTCTTGTCCATAGCTGTCCATCCAGATCGCCTGAATGAATTACGCATTAAGTGTTGATTACACAATTAAAATACAACTCGAGTAACTCGCTATTTGTAGGGAAGCTCCTCAGTAAGCAACTCGTCTAGGTCGAACTCAGGAGTCAAAGTGTTAATATACATTTCATTTTGTTTGATTTTGAGGCTTCATAATCACAAATTGCACAGGGCAGATACGGCAAAAAATGTACATACCGCTAAATAAAGACATTTAAATGGCTTATCCACAAACCTAACACACCTACCTTCTATTTTTGGAAAATGTTTGAAAACATGTCAAACCTGATGATTATGCAAAATAATTGTAATTATTTCTCAAACGATTTGCGATCAGGCAATTACCCTGACATGCCTATACCAGCAGATCGAGCGTCTGGATCGAATCTTCGTTTTTGCACTTTCATGTCTGCGTGACTTTGGACATCAATTGGACTAGTAGTGCGCTGACTGCGCTCCAGCCTACCCTTGTGATGCCGATGCCTTAAGGGATTTTGTATCATGACTACGACGCCTACTCTCATTCTACCAAGCAGATGTGGAAAAATACGCAGTGTTTTCTGTCAGAGGGCAAGAATTTAAAAGTCAAATGGGAATCAATAGCATGTTTGTGGATCAATGAATGAGCAGGGTGGGTGGACGTGGGGGGGTTGGGAGGTTCACGCTTTATGGAGAACATCGCCATCCAGCCACCCATCCAGCATTACTGTATGTCAGTGGTTTTCAAACAGTTGTTCGGGGACCACCAGTGGTCCTTTAGAGGGTTCCAGGTGGTCCTCAGGCTAAATGATGGAAAGTTGGTTAACCAGATGTAAGTCTTGGAGAGCGTAAACATGAAACCAAATGGATTTCAAGAGTTAAAATATTCTTCATCTGAATTAGCCCAAGTCTACACAGCTAGAAGATTAATGGTCATTTTTATCTGTACGTTTGTTTTGTTTCCCAAATCCAGCCTGGAATTGTGGACAAAAGCAAAAGAAATCTTTAGTTTTTGGGGGGCTGTTGGGGTCTAAAATGTCCTCAAATGATGGTCTGTGGCTCAAATGCAGAAGAATTAGTGGGTGCTGATATCAAAATGGTTGAAAACCCCTGCTGTATATAATACATGTAAGTTCCCCGATATCTGCTTTTGGACGGAGCAAGAGACTAGAAAAAATATGTAAGTAAGTAGCCTTGCCAGGCCATGATGTCAGGAGGCCCGGCTGAGCCATTGAGGCCCATATGGGTCAGGAGCCTATCTCCTGTTTCTGTAGCGTGAGGCAGCTTGATGTACAAGTAGGCTACACCCCCTGGACATGACGCTAGTATATCGCAGGGACTTACCCCCAATCCATCCCTTGATGCTGAGTGCCAAGCAGGGAGGAATTGGGTCCCATTTTTAGAGTCTTTGGTATGACCCGGCCGGGAATCGAACCCCGACCTCCCAAACTCAGGGCGGACACTCTAACCACAAGGCCACTGAGCTGGTAGAAAAAATATGTACATTTGTATTATTAGAGGTGCCTAATTTATGCTCCATACTGCATACTGTGATTTATACTTTGTCGTACAAATCAGACTTGACGGTGACATGTCTGTTACTTTCCCCGTTTGAGTCGCACTTTAAAAAACTTCAGTTCTCGCAATTACGGAACTCGTTTCTCTCCACCGTTATTATTCAAATCCCATCCCCTGCTGCTGAACGTCTCCATAAGTCTATATATACAGTATATATAATTATATAATGTATTTCCATTCATTCATTCATTCCAGCTACTTTTAAAGCGAGCATTAGCTTTGCCGTTCAAGAGATTCTGACATGCGTCTTTGTATTAATTCTGCCCCCTGCTCTCAGGCTTTTGTGATGTGCCTTTTTTCCGCTCCTTTCTTCAGCTGCTAGCAAAATTTGCCCGAACATATCCTGTCATTTTTCTTTTCCATGGAGGGTCTTGGAAAGCTTTCACAAACACATGTAATGGTTAGGGGGGCCTCAGGAGCCCTCAAAGGCACTTAATTTGGACCGACTGTTCGGTTTGACTCGCTAGTTTAATGACTTCTACGCAAGGTGCCTGGTAATTGAAATGAACCATCTGGTCTTCTTACTGTGTGCAACTGTTCCAGAGCGATTCCACCTGGAACTGGAACCACAGAGAGCACTGCTCCTCAATCCTTTCAGGCAGATAACCTCCTCCCCCAAATAATCAGATCCGAATTAGTACCCTCCACAACTAATCCACCCTAATAACTAAGCACTTGGGATTGTAGTTGTTGAGGCATTGATTTTAGTGATTTTTAGTTGATTTTAGAGGGCGAAACGCGTCCATGTCTTAGTCCTGCCTCCTGAGGTAAATAAACTCATGAACTGAATTCCAGAGTGCTGGCACCTTTTTCTATTTTTCATATAGTTTGAGCCGTGCACCTTCAGAGCTGAAATACTAAACCTGAGTGCTGCGGCCTCTCCTGCATTTTTTTTGCAGTCTTCTCCTAGTTTGACTCGGTTCCACTGGAAATATTGTGAAAGTAGCAACGCCTCACAATTTATTTTTTATATTATTTAACAAGTTGGCCAACGCTTGACCAGTTTTTACAGTTGATCTAGTAATGGTGTTATTCCATACGGGGCGACTCTGGCTCAGGAGGTAGAACAGGTCGTCCAATGATCCAATAATGAAAATCGGTGAAAAAAAATTGAGTTATTTTTTAAAATAATAATAAAGAAAAGAGGAATTAAGAAGGAAACTTCTCCTTTGGTCCAAAGATTCCTAAGAAATGTGAGATTGGTCCAGTGAAGAAGTAAAAATGAAGAAACATGAGTGTGTTTACTGATAGTGTTCATCACACTATCAGTAAACATGGGTGAAGTTCACACGAAACCCTCCTGGAGAAGAAAAAAAAAAGCTAGGAGTATGTGCAGGGAAACCAACCCACATTCTATGGTGTCACTGAGCATCATGAAGTTACTGAAAGACCCCACCCACCTCAGACATCAGCAACATTATGAAAATTGTCCCCCACAAAATTGGCTGGGTGAAAATCACCCATGGTCATTGTTCTAGGACCCACTATTTATTCAGCATTTGCGCCACGGACCAGCATTTGGTGACATTTCTAGCCCCACAGACCCAAAACCCAAAGATTTCTTCTGTTTTTATCCACAATTCCAATTCAGATGTGGATGCTCCTAGCCTTCTCAAAAACCCACTCACAGTAGCTTTTTGATAATCATAGCGGTGGGATGAAGCTCCTCATCAGCCCTGCCACCATTTTTTTTGTCTTGCTTTTGTTTTTTTGCCAGAGAAAAACACAATTTGCACACATTGCGCTAAAATGTTTGTATGATGTATACGGGAGCCAACACTGTCATTGGCACGTACAGAATTTTATGCAATTTCATGTAATCATTTAAACCGGGTGTGAGCAAGCACAGATTAGGAAGATTATTCTATCCCTGATTCAGTGACAGCCCCGGTGGTGGTTGCCGCGGTGGCGGCGGCGGTGGCGGCGGCGTGCTTTTGGCTTGGATGAAGATCTGAGCCTGTCATTGAAGTGCAGATTCTCTAATCAGAGTGACACGCCTCACCCACTTCTTCTTCGCCCCTATATGTCTCCAGGACTGAGCTGCGTGGGAGAGAGCGGGGAGCTGGCCGCCATGACGGCGTGCCTGCGCTGGGCTGGCGCCGTGCCGCCCCAGATCAGAAAGTGCCGGGTGGCCTGCAGGGACGACTGCACCCTGACCGGGTGGTCCAAGTTCTCGGATTGCGGCGTCGGCTGCGGCGGCTCACGCTCACGCAAGCGCTCACTCACAGGTAAGGAGGGGAAGGGGGAATTCGCTCTCCCACTCACAGACACACACACAGGCAGACAGACAAGTCCTCCTCGCAGGCAGAACACAGATCTTTGCCAGTACAGAGGAAAATGGATGAGGATCACAGGGGCTAACCATACTCGATCCACAATTAAAGGGGAACTCCATCCATTTTCAACATTTTAATTACATTAATATACCTTAGAGAAGTTGTGTGGACATGATAAAAAAAGTTCCCCCAATTCTGTATTTCCTAAAAATGGAGGTCTGAAAAAATCATTAACATGGTTGAAATACATCTGTTGACATCATCAAGATGCATTTCACCATGTTGGAACAAATGGAACCAAATGGACCTTGGTTCACATTTGTATCCTCTCAGGAAAATGGTGTCTGAAAGAAAAATGTGTCACGATGTGGACACAATATAAACAAACAAATCTCTTGGGTGTAGGTGCAGGAGAACGTTTCTTCTATCTACTGCCCGGTTGCAACCTTTTCATAGGGTGGCAAACCCGGCCTTTTTCCCAAACTGCCGCATCTATTTTACAAACAGTTGATCTTTTTGTCCCAAACCATCACAACTTCGGTCACAACTAAACCTAACCTTAGCCCTGAACTTAACCTCCATACCTATGCCTAAATCTATCCTAAACCCCTGGCTATTTTTTTTAAAGGGCTGCTTCCCTTTTTAAAACGGTTGCAACCAATTTTAATAAAAGGTGGGAGCAGTTGGGAAAAGGTTGCGACTGTTTTAAAAACAAGGTCCCAAAAGGAATTCGCCCCTCATGGAAGAAAGGTTGTTTTCACCATGACCACAATCTGAGGAAAAGAGATTGATGTCTTTGGATATAAAATAGCACTGGATTGGACAGGCTGGGGTTTGGAGTACTCTTATAGGACTACTCTCAGTCACTTTCAGTTGACTCACTGGAACACCATTTCATGTAATCACTGAAAGATGGACTAGTGATATAAATGACATTTACAGTATAGTCACACGTTGGATTGGAGACGGCGTAATGTTACGTCAATGGCAGGCAGTGCGTCAATCCTACATACAAGTTGACCTTTTATATACTGTATACTGTATATACATCCCTCTCTCTACCTCTTCGCCTCGCTGGCAGAGTCAATACATAGAGCATGCCGTGTAGCGCCTGACAGTCTGGTACTGCTGTACAGTAAAGCATTAGTGTGTCCTTGTTAAAACAAAAGGACACGAGAGCTCATAGAGCACATAACACTGTCACAGCGTATTTACCTTTTGCCAGTCCTTTTCCACAGCACACGGAAAAGGAATGCGTATTCCCTGAACAGTATAGTATAGTGCAGTGCTAGAGAGCCATACTAAAATTATCTCCACCGCTGTTACCTCGTGCAGCGTTCACGACAGTGTATGTATAGTATAGTGCACTTTCTTCTAGCCCTGGCATCCATAATAATCCAGTCCAACCTCTTTTTTTTTTTCCTTCCCCCTCTCCTTGCTCTGTTTCTGTGTTTTTTCCTGCTACTGTAACCGTTCTCCTCCCTCTGTCCCTCCCTCAAGTCTGGTGTCAGACCTAAATTAGGACCGCCGTGCAGCTTGTAATCCCTTTAATTCGGTGCTGAGATGACAAAGACTGAATTACACGCTAAAAACAGGGGCTGGGTAGTTTGTCTTCATGAATATTTGATATTTTGCCTTAGGGTGCGGGGTGTGTGTGTATGTGTGTGTGTGGTGGGGGGGGAGGGCTGTAGTTGTAAACATACATAGACTGTCTTCATCTATAATGCTCTTATAAATGTACAGCATTAAGGATCAACCCTGCCTTGCTCCATACCGTAGCATGGTTTATATTTGTGGTGTACTGTATACTCGTGTTCATTGGGGGGCTGAGTGGTCACGGTCGGTCAGTTTCTCTCACTTTCCCCCTTTTCCTTATTATTCCAATACTCGCCTTACTTTTTCCTCTGTCAGGTGAGTTGATGGGCAGAGAAGAGAACATACTTTGGGGGTTTAAGCAAGCTATCCTTTCGGGAACCCTATGTGTTTTTGTAACCATGTATGGCTATCCTCAGACTGTCAGAGCTTGTTATGTAGCATCACAGCTGTCCTGCATGTCCAAACCCCTCTTGGCCAACATACGGTACGGCATAGCACCTGAACCTGCAGTGAAGTACTGTATATTTTGCATTTGCCAGATGCTTAGTTTTAATTTAAAGCAGGGGTTTCCAACAGGTGGACCAGGGACCGGATTCCAGGTGGTCCACAGGCTAAATGATGGGAAGTTGGTTAACCAAATGTAATTAACCCTAACCCTGACCCTTGCAGTTCCATTTGGTTTCATGTTTACATTGTTAAAATATTCACTATCTGAATTAGCCCGGTTGCGGCCTTTTCATAGTGTCATTAGTCATTTCAATCTGTTTGACTGTTAGAAACCCAGCCTGGAATTGTAGACAAAAGCAAAAGAAATCTCTAGTTTTGGGGTCTGTGGGGCTAAAATGTCATCAAATAGTTGTCCGTGGCTCAAATTTTTGAATATTTACTTGAATGCCACATACATTGTCATGCTACGGTGGCACACAAAAGTAGCATGACAAAAAGTAAAAGTATTTTAAAGTGGAATCTGTATTAGCAACAGCTTGTGTCTAAATCAGTGATTTTCAACCTTTTTTGATGGCAGGGCCCACCATTTATTCAGCATTTGAGACACAGACCACCATTTGATGACATTTTAGCCCCACAGACATACAACTGAAGATTTATTTTGTTTTTGTCCACAATACCAGGCTGGATTTGGGAAACAAAGCAGTCAAACAAAACAGTCTTCTATATTCTAGTTGTGTAGACTTAGGCTGATTCAGATGAAGAATATTTTAACTCCTGAGCAGGGGCGGATCTAGCTCTCCCCACTAGGGGGGGGCATGTGGTTTGGCAGGGGGGGCAAACAAATTGGTGGATGTCAAATCCCCCAAACCCCCGTAAATGCACAGAAAGCCATGCTATCATCATTTAGTTAATCTATGCGCTTGAAATGTACAATATACTGTATTCTGCAAACTGTTAATACTTAAAATGTAACCAACTCTTTAAACGGTTTGATTTTAAAATCCAAAGTCATAGAATGCACTACATTAGTGTTTCTCAACCTTTTTTGTCCAAAGGCACAGTTTTCATAGCCCAAAAATCTCAGGGCACACCTAGATGTAACTTTTGTGCATTCTTTTATCATCTCAGCATCTCTGAATGTTGTTTGCAAGTTCGGGGAAACCCTAGAGACCACATGCAGTTGCAACACTTCACACTCACTCTTCACACAGGTGTGATTTTCCCCCATTCAACACGGAGAGATTGCAGCATCTCTCCTGTTCTGTGCAAGAAACCATGCAACACGAACAGGCTGCAGTCCTCTCTCTGCTCATGCTCTGTGTTTTACCATGTTTAAGTGAGCTTTTTAATCCTTTCTGAACCCGCGGGTTGTGTTAGACTCCAGATAGTTTGCGACAGCATTGACTTGTAATCAACTTTTTCTTTTTCCAGTTTCTGTAGCGTGGTTAAAATGGTGGCTAACCCAGCGATCCGGGCGAGTTTTTTTCTTGTCCTACAGTTTTGCAAGTAAACTAGGCTACCACGTTCACGGTGATGGTCCCACCAAACAATGACTAAATTAGCATTTCTATGTCCGAGGCGAGCTTCAATAAATGCATAGGCACGACTCGCACGAGGGTCATTAGCGTACCTATTGTTTTTGTCGCACCTAAGAACAATGGAATGAATACATTGCATAGAGAGAAAGACGGAGTCGAGAGAGGACAGAGAACGAGAAGTTGAGGAAAAAGTTGGAGAAAGATACGGTCGGTGGCGGTGCGGTAGACAGTGTGTGACTAGTGTCAGTGCCTGTCTGCAGCTGCGGTGGACTGAGTGAGAGAGACTGAGTGAAGCGACGAGCCCCCCCCCTCCCTATGCATCTACCAATCAGGAAATACTTTAAATGAGGGAGAGAATAATAATGATATATATATTTTTAATTTGGGATTTTTCCTTGCCATCGCGTTTGGGGGGGCAAGCGCCAAATCTGGGGGGGCATTGCCCCCCCTAGCCTATGCCTAGATCCGCCCCTGCTCCTGAGAGCGTAAACATGAAACCAAATGGACCTGCAAGGGTCCATTTGGTTACATCTGGTTAACCAATTGTCCATCATTTAGCCTGGGGACCACCTGGAACACTCTCAAGGACCACTGGTGGTCCCCGGACCACTGGTTGAAAACCACAGTCTAAATAACTACATTCCAACACATTTTTTATTTTGTATTGTTTATTTATGTTTCTGTATAGGCTACTGCATATACAGCTCCTGCGGTTATGGTTCCCCTTAACCCCATTGAGCTGCAGCATGTTGCTCAGACTGACTGAGCTGTTGCTACAGAGTCGGTAACAGCTTTGAAAACTTTCACACCAACAGATAAGCGAACAGAGTGTACAACTCAGCTCTGGAACAGGCGAAACTTCATTGATCCCTCAGGAAAATTTGTTCTCAGCTGCCGCTCAGATGGTCAGCTATAGATGCCAATGAATAGT
This sequence comes from Benthosema pterotum, assembly GCA_039105355.1. Classification (NCBI taxonomy): domain Eukaryota; kingdom Metazoa; phylum Chordata; class Actinopteri; order Myctophiformes; family Myctophidae; genus Benthosema; species Benthosema pterotum. The sequence continues at coordinate 10,604,642 of CM076978.1, forward strand.
CATAAACGAGCCCAAAAACGTGTTACTTAATTTCTAAGCAAACTGTGTTACGAGTTAGTTGTTATTTAGTCGCAAGCTCTTGTTGATACGTTTCACGAAGCCCACAGACACAAACCAGGGGTTTTCAACCTTTTTCACAGACCCCAAAACTAGAGAGTTATTTTTCTTTTGTCCACAACACTAGGCTAGACTTGGGAAACAAAACAGGCAAGCATACAGATCAAAATGACCATTAATCTTCTAGTTGTGTATACTGTACTTGGGCTAATTCAGAATATGAATATTTTCTCAAGACTTAACCAACTTTTCATCTGGTTAACTAACTTAGCTGGGGGCCACCTGGAACCCTTTCAAGGACCACTGGTGGTCTCTGTACCAGTGGTTGAAAACCCGACTAAACCCTTTCACTTTTATTATCTGAAAATCTTGAAAAAAGCTACAAGCTCACATGTGTCACAATATTGCAACTCAATATGGAGCTTGTGCATTGGGTATTTTTGCTACAATTGTTGTTACAATTGTGCAGTCGTGAGAAAGCAGGGCAATATATTCTCTCTCTCTCTCTCTTCTCTCTCCTCTCTCTCTCTCTCTCTCTCTCTCTCTCTCTCTCTCTCTCTCTCTCACACACACACACACACACACACACACACACACACACACACACACACACAACACACACACACACACACACACACACACACACACACATGCCAACTTGGAAAATCAAAGGTGGTCATTGTAAACAAAGTGGAAATGCAAATGTAGGACTGAAGACTGAAGGAGAGGACGAATTATACAAATTAGAGTGCATTGATGACATAATTATGAGGCCAAAATCAAACAAGCTGTTCCTGAGAGCAATTTACCTTATGATATCAAAGCCCTATTGTTTAAACTTGGTTATTTGCGGGGATAGAAAACACACATGAGAGCACCAAAAACACACACACACACACACACACACACACACACACACGCACACACACACAGACACACACACACACACACACGCACGCACACACACACACACACACACACACACACACACACACACACACACACCCCCACACACACACACACACACACACACACACACACACACACACACACACACACACACACACACACACACACACACACACCACACACACACACACAAAGTGAAATTCCATGTTCCCACAGTGTAGGCAAGCTTTAGCAGGAGTATAACCTGCCGTTCTGATACAACATCCGCCATTGGGCTGAGCCAGTTTAGCGCTAAGCACATTCAACAGATCAAGATGTCCCAGGGCAGATAAGTCAGGGCCAATTTCTTCTGAGCTTTTCACCAAGCTGCCAGATCACAGCCAGCCAGGGATGGACAGAGAGGTGAGGGGCAAAGCTCAGTAACCTGAGGGGCTGCAGGTTGTAAATGCAGGCCCCGTACAAGGACACACACGCTGTGGATATGTGCAAGATGTCAAACGGAATCATGATGGGAATTACTGAACAGTGAACATGTGAATTCCTGATGAGAACTGATGCAAAAGTGTGTGAATTCTCTGCATGAGCGAAACCTGGATGGAAAGGGGGACGGTGGGAGAGAGAGAGAGTTCAGGGAGCAGCTCCATATTCCGTTCCATTATTTATACCGTATCTCTGTTTGCAACTGTTTAACTGCTGCTATAACATGCCTCACAAGTGTGCTCGGTGCTCATTTGACGCTCATTTCCATATTCAAAGATCGCACGCCTGCTGTGAACACTTTCTGACACTGATTAGAAAGCAGTGTTTTTGTTTTTTGGTAACGGAGGGCACTTGATTGCTGCTGATAGCTTCATCACCCTGACCTACTTAACATGAATCTGACACCATCCATTTAAAGGATGCGTAGCAACGCTTTCTGTCAAAAGAGGCCTGAAAAAAATCGGGAGGCCACATGTGGGGAGGTAAATGTAAATAAAATCAAATGCTTTTTCCTTTTTCTCCTTGGTATAGTATATGCCAAATACAACACACCATACAGTATGGTACGGTGGTTGTAGTGACTACATCTGTTCACGTTAAATCGCACCTAACTAACGCCTCACAACTGTCACAGCAGGTATTCTGTGAGCGTTTTGAAAAAACTTCGGGGCAGGTGTAAAAAAGGGTTAGCAACGGTCACGACCAGGATTAGCCTCCGGCACTTTTAGAACCACCAGCCCAGGGGCGGATGTAACATATCCCATTGGCGGGGGGGGGGGGGGGGTCAAGAGAACATGTTGCAGGGGCAAGAGAAAAAATGGTATGGGGGCGGAAGCCGCACCCACGCCATTTTCGGTTACAGGACTTTTATTAGTCAAGTAAAGCATCAATAATAACATCAGTTGTTGTTGAAGTTGCAACAGACACGCAGCATGCATAAAGCTAAAGGTCTGACTCAGAGTTTTCTGTTTTCAATGATGAAATGCTGTTGGTTTAGTGGTGACACAGCTGCAGTTAGTTAGTAGCAGTAGTAGCGTTTCAAATCATTTAAAATATAAGCACTTTAATTTGAAATATCTTGGGTTGTTTTGCATGGCATCGTGTTTAGGGGGGGCAGGCTGGATATGTTGGGAGGCACTGCCCCCCCCCCCCCCCCCCCCCCCCATGGTCACGCCTAGATCCGCCCCTGCACCAGCCTACACTGTACCACTTCTCCTCCTGGGTGTCATAATTCCAAGAGGTCCACAGACAGCCGCCATGCAGCAGAGATGGCGACGGAACAGATTTCTGGCAGGCGGCTCGCAGTCACCATGTTTGCAATAAGGCCCACTTCTGAAACACACAGAGGGACAGATGGAGCACACAGAGGGACTTCCTTCGGAAGTGGAAAACACTCCAATTCCAGGACAAAGAATGCCAGTTCATAAGAGTGTTTGGACGGGAACGGGGTTCTCTCTCTCTCTCTGTCTGTCTCTCTCTCTCTCTCCATCTGCCTCGGGTTGAGGGATTCTGTTGCCACTTTATTTGTATAGTACGCAACCGAGGTGTTTACTTTAATTATGATAATTAACCCATTGTGCCTTGGTCAGATTCTAGTTTCTGATGCTAGATTCTAGTCCATGACACTAAATTCTAGTTGGTGACACTAAATTCTAGTCTCTGGCACAAGGTTCTAGTTTTTCTGGAAAAATCTCTTTCTGTGTCAGTGATGCTTAACATATTTCATAGGAAGGACCCCCAGAAATATCTATTATTTAGCTGCAGAACCTCATCTAAAAACATGTTGTTCTAGGGGATCCCCCAGAAGCAAAGATTTAACTTAAAAATGTTTGCTTCCAAAATAATGTATTAAAAGATTTGCACCACATTTTCACAATTTTTCAAAAATAGCAGACCTACAAGCTCATATCGCGCCACTCGGTGGCGCGATATGAGCTTGTAGAGCTGCTATTTTTCAACAGATAAAACACCAAAACGCGTTCTGTACACAAAGGGTTAAACAGTGATTTGTTTATCCCCTGGGTAACGCATTTCAATGCAGGAGTGATCTCTGAGCACTTTAGCTATATAGATGTACACACACCGCACTGCATCGTTGTCGTTGTTGTTGTTGTTGCTGCGGCGGCTGCCCTCCGTATGTGATATCAGCCTAGCAGACGCTATTATATATTCATTGTTTATGTATCACAGTTGCAATATTCATAGCCCTTTTTGACATGTTGACAATCGGTAAGCACACATATTTTCGTTTCAGTTGATTTCATAAGCCTTACCTTCTGCACAGCAGCACAAGCTCAAGGTGCGCGTTTACCCTGCACCTTGGCTCATTAAACACTCACAGAATACCTGCTGTGACAGTTATGAGGTGTTAGTTAAAAAAGAAGGCTTATAATTAAGCAATATTACACAAGAGGGTGTGCTTTAACCCTTTAGTGTACTGAACGCGTTTTGGTGTTCTAAGCATTATGTTTTAACTATTGAAAAATAGCAGATCTACAAGCTCATAGCGCGCCACCGAGTGGCGCGCTATGAGCTTGTATCTCTGCTATTTTTGAAAAATCGTGAAAACGTGGTGCAAATCTTTGAATATTATGTTATTCAGAAACTAGAAATCTAGACAGGACACAATGGGTTAATGCAATTTCATCCGCATCTGTTACCCTTAAAATTGCAGTACGCGAAGGCACAACAGTACACCCTTAAAACTTGGAGAAATTAAGAGATTAATACAGTATTTTCTTCAATGACAGATGAAGTCACTACAACCACCGTGTCCGGAAAAAGTACTGTGGCTCTAGCCTAGCCACCAAGTATGCTGCCCCTTGGAGAGACAAACACCAGCTGAAATCTTTGTATGGATTAGCCGTGACTGTGTGGTGGTATTAACTGTATTTATTACATGGCTTGAATGAATGCTCCAATCAGAAGCCAGCGTTCTGGTCACATGAGCGGTAACATATTTACACTATAATTCACCGCTCCGCTCTATATCGGACCGCTGCCTAATCAAGTTCCCCAAAGTGCAAACAGCTGTGCTCATATCAATCTGCGGTGCGCTTCCGCATTTAGTTCCAGCATGCCGTTAGCGGGTCCATTTGGTTAGCTACGTTTTTGGTTGTTGACATGCCGTTGCCGTTCAGGTGATTGATATTATAACTCTCGAGTTTCATGTCTATGTTGCGGGTCCATTTGGTTTCATGTTTATGCTCTCAAAGAGTTAAGTCTGGTTAAGTAACTCTCCGTCATTTAGCCTGGGGACCACCTGGAACGCTCTCAAGGACCACTGGTGGTCCCCGGACCACTGGTTGAAAACCACTGAGGTAAGCCATGTAATAAGCAGGATAACCCCCTTCGAACACCCTTCGAACCTGATCTCGGCTGCGCCTCGGTCAGTTATTAGGAAACAAATCACCGGTTCGGCGGGTGTTATCCCTTACGCGACCTGTTTCAACCAATCAGGCTAGTTCCTCAAAACGACCTGAGGTCGAATCAGGATTCAAGATGTTAATCGTCACATGCAAGGCAATATTAGCATAGTAAGTATAAGCAAGCAGCCTTGTGAAACAACGGTCTCTGGGCCATGGCATAGCACAGTGGTTTCCAACCTTTTTGATACCAGGGCCCACTAGTTAGTCAGCATTCGAGCCACGGACCACCATTTGAGGACATTTTAGCCCCACAGACCCCAAAACCAAGGATTTCTTTTGCTTTTGTCCACAATACAAGGCTGGATTTCAATAATAAAACAGGCAAACAAGAGATCAAAATGACCATTCATCTTCTACTTTCTCTAATCGTGTAGACTTCAGATGATGGATATTTTAACTCTTGAGAGTGTAAACATTTTTACGCTCTCAAAGAGTTACATCTGGTTAACCAACTCTCCATCATTTAGCTGGGGACCACCTGTAACCCTCTGAAGGACCACTGGTGGTCCCCGGACCACTGGTTGAAAACCACTGCTTTAGCACATGAGCCATATCTCTCCTGTTTCTGTAGCATGAGCCAGCTTCATGTACTGTACTGTACACACAGTACAGTACATCACCTGGACAGGACAATAGTTTATCACATGATGTACAAGTACGCTCCCTGGACATGGTGCTAGTACAGTATGTCTCACGCTGTCCATGTACAGTACACCCTATGGGCATGGCACTAGTATGTCACTGATGAACATACTAGTACACCCTCATGACATAATGTCTCATATTATGTGACATTTTATGTCACATACAGTATATGACACATTGGGATACTGTATGTGCCCTGAGTGCTAATCAATGTACCTTTTTCTTTGTATTTTACCCTGCCAGGGAGTGAACCCAGTGAACTCAACCTCACTCACTGCAAACACTCTAACCACAGGCAAACTGAGCTGGTATACTACAGGCAACAGCGGGCCAGACAGTGCAAATCTCCTTTTTGTGTGACATTCTGTTGCAGCGTTTACTGAAGAATCACGATTCTCAAATTCTGCAAATGAGCCGCAGCTTTCGTGCGAATAAGGAAAAACGGTTGAACAAAACGGGACCGCCGCCTGTCATCATGCTGGTCTTGGATAGCAGTTGACACTGAAGTCTCAGAGGCACCTGAAGGACAGATCAAGTTTGATTTGTCCAAGGTCACGCTCACTTGCACCTGAGAAGTATTACGGGACAAAACAACGTTGCATTTTACGGGACAAACAGATCCCAAAACGGTTCAAATCACCACTAGTTGGACAACTATTCATACAGATGGAGAATTAGGAGTAGAGCAACCAAATGCTCAGCGTCATCCACGACGCATCCACCTTCCGTATGTCAATCAGACCGCACCCCGCCATGCCAAAGCTCCAGCGCTCGCCCAGCAGTCTGCCATCAGTCAGCCAGCCCGGCGGGATCATGCATGCAAGTGGCGTCGTGCCAAAGGTTTATACTTTCGGTGCGCTGCACTGCGTCACATTTCTTCCACTTTGAGAACGAATGCTATTTCATTTAAACTAGAATTCCTCTCCCCTGCAGCGAGCGAGATGGGGGTCGTCTTATCAGCCGAGCGCCGAGCGAAGACGCTCCCTCACAATAAGCCTCTCAGTGGCTTCTCCTCAAGCCTGAGTAGTCTTTCTTTGTTACAGGCTATGAACTCCTTGAATGTCATTTCTGCAAGCGACCGTATGCCAACCGTATGTGTGCCCAAATGTGAAGTGTCTCACTCCACGCCGGACTGCTGACACAGACACAATCTGTCACACATTTACTTTGGCGGCGTTGTCTGCTGCTGTCGTTGTCTGCTGCTGTCGTTGTCTGCTGCTGTCGTTGTCACAAGATATCCGTGGAATAGCGAACACAAAACAACATTGTTAACAATGTGAAATGTGGTGGCACATCACTGATGTCCAGTGTTGTTTTTGTCGACTAAGTTTTTTGATATTTAGTCGACTAAGACTAGACTATCAAAAATGATCTTCAAAAGACTAAGATGAATACTAAATCATAACCTAAGACTAATGGAAATAAGAAACATTTTTATCTTCTTTTTTACCTGCATACATGCTAAAAACTATAAATCTGCATAACATATATAAAGCTACAATCTATTTGTTTGTTTCAGAAGACTAAATTGGACTAAAAGACTAAATAGGTCTTATTGAAAAGACTAAGACTAAATCAAAATATTCTCAAAAAACAACACTGCTGATGTCTAAACAAGAACAAGGACCAGGCATTCATTCATTCAATGTAGTTGAAGGAACGTGCATGCATGCGTGCGATGATCTCCCCTACTATATTTAAATTTCAAACATACTTGGATTAAAAGATATTTGGGGACTAGATAGATAGAATTGCAAAAGATTGAGGCTAGGTTTAGGATTTCAAGTTTAGGATTAGACATTTAGAGCAGTGGTTTTCAACCAGTGGTCCGGGGACCACCAGTGATCCTAGAGAGAGTTCCCACTTCCCACTAAATTATGGAAAGTTGGTTAACCAGGTGTAACGCTTTGAGAGCGTAAAAATGAAACCAAATGGACCCTTAGGGGTCCGTTTGCTTTCATTTTACACTCTCAAGAGTTAAAATATTCAGTCTTCACAACTAGAGATTGTAGTCATTTTGAGCTGTATGTTTGACTGTTTTGTTTCCCAAATCCAGCCTGGAATTGTGGACAAAAGCAAAACTAAATCTTTAGTTTTGGGTCTTTGGAGCTAAAATGTCATCAAAGGTTGGTCCGTGGCTCAAATTTTGAATAATAATAGTGGGGTCCTGGTATCAAAAAGATTGCAAATCACTGATTTAGAAGTTGGGGTTGGCTTTATCTCAGATTTATGCTTAATTTGTCCCTTTATTGTGCACTGAAAATGGCAGATATACAAGCTCAAGTGTGTGTGTGTGTGTGTGTGTGCGTGCGTGCGTGCATGTGTGCGCATGAATGTGTGTGTGCGCGCGTACATGTGTGTTCTAACAAAAGCAGACATGGAGTGACAGTGCCTGCGAGGAACACCATGTTGTCTTCAGATCGGCAGCGTAATCAGCCGCTGTGCTAATAATACTCGGCAGATGAAACGGACAGGACTAATTATAAGCACACAGCAGAGTGGAGTGTGTTGAGGCTCTGGAGAGGGGTGGCATTAACAGCCACTCTGATAGCAGCTCTTTAGCGTGAAATGCATTCATTTCGCTCCTCATTAGAGCACAGATAAGGAGAGAGGCTCCTATACAAGCGGCAGCATGTGCTTGATGTGTGGCTGCGGTGACCATTTCTCCTCCGCTGTCATACTACTTGAAATAACGGCTCCGACAAAATGTGTCCCTGGCCATCAATAGTAATGGCAAATAACGCTGCGCCGGCAAGAAATCATGACTGGGAGGGGGAAAAAAAGAAACGGAGAGGAGCAAGAAAAGGTCAACGAAAAAAAGAGTTAGTAAAGAGAAGTGAGAGAAAAGAGCTTATGTGTGAGTTAGGCAGGCAGAGTCTTTTATGGCAAATTCCTTCATGTTAACTTGTCATGTCTCTCCCCTGAAATGAGCCTTGGGGGAAATAAAAAAGTGTGCCTTTGTGTACACATTCGGAATAGGTTCCTACACATACATTTCTCCTTCAATTAAACAAAAAGAATCTACCGCACTTGGGTTATACAAAGGGAAAGTGACATGACCCAGAAAAAAAACTTCCAACTCAAACCTTTTAGAGAGCCAACCACATAGTGTGTGCAGTGTGTGTGCCTTTTGCATTGAAGATACAGATGACACTACTCGTGGGTTCCCTGAGGACACGTCTTCAGTGCTTCTCGTAATCATATGCCCCATATCTGACTGTCTCGGCTCTCCTCGCGTCCACCACGCAGCAACCAGCCGCCAGAGAGCCCTCTCTCTCTCTCTTGAAAGACAAAGGGGAGGATCAGCCAGACACGACTGAGTTCTCGCTGTGAATGAATAGTGTATACTTCGCCGAGCAGCATGCCTTTTGACAGGGAGCCAGTTTAGTCTTTACTTTAAGCTTTAGTTGTTGATTTCTACCAGTGTGGGGCTCTGCATTCTGCAAGAGACCAATCTTGTTATACAATGATAGTGTGACTCTACAGTATGTGTGTGTGTGCGTGTGTCACTCTGCAGCTAAAACACAGCACAAACCACAGGGACCAGCTCATTGTCAGTACCACAGCCTCCCCCTGCCCATTGGCAAGGGGAGGCTGTGGCATTTGGCATAGGACTCCCTGCACTTCCTTGTATTTTGCTGACCAATTACAGTGCGGAGGCACGTCGCTCCATATTTGGTGACGTCAGTGTTCTCCACTGTTCTGTACCGGCAGGGAGGTGGTCTGTTCTTTAGCGTTTTTAAGCCACGTGGGGACCTGGGGAAATACCCTAGGCCAGTGTTTTTTTTTTTCCAGTGGAAATTTCCCAAAAAATGGAGTCGTCATATATTTGGGGACTATATTATTTGACATTCAATGTTCTTTTTACAAAAATGAGTCTTGAAAATGGGAGTCGTCTTACAACCAGGCTCATCTTATATTCAGGACAATACGGTACTACCTTGAATACATATGCAGATGACTGTGTCTCAGGTGGTAGAGTCCAGTGGTCCTTGTGTCAGTGGTTTGAATCTACATGGTGAAGTGTCCTTGGGCAAGACACTGAACACCAAATTGCTCTCAATGTATGAAATGTGTGTATGTGTGTGACTGGGTGATATATTAATGCACCATTTCACCATTCATACACAACAACACAGTACTGTATTGTCTCTTTGTTGTCGTACGTGGAAAACATAAGTAAACGGTTTGGCGTCTCTCTTCTTCCCTCAGGCCGCTCTAAGAAGAAGGAGCGCTGCCTCAACGAGGAGCTGCACCCGCTGGTGGAGACGGAGGCCTGTCCCTGCCTGGACGAGTTCCTGTCCCAGCCGTACGGTAACTGGTCATCCTGCATCCTGGCCCAGCATCCTCTGGCTGGGCCGGGCAGCCTGCAGGGCTGGAGGAGCCAGAGGGAGGTGAAGGAGTGTGGCCAGGGCCTGCGCTACAGGGCCGTGGCCTGTGTGGACCGCCAGGGACACCTGGTCAGCCCCGCCCTCTGCACCGACTCAGGTAGTGACCTAGAACAGTGATTTTCTTTTTTTTATATACGTTTTATTCCACAATTTTGTAACCCATTTTTCACCCAATGCCAATTCCTAATGTGATCCTGGGCTCCACACACCCTCCGCCAACGTAGGGAGGCAGTGGACTGGCCTCATGCTTCCTTCCATGCATGAGGAGTCAAAGCTGCCTTCTTTTCACCTGACAGGGGGGAGTTTCCCTGGTTGGACGCAGCGTGTGGAAGGAACATGTTATTCCAACCAGTTCCTGTCCCCCTCCATCAGGCTGGTCAGGGGGAGGCAGTTTAGAGCCCAGGATCACTGCATGTTTTTGTGAGGGTATCCACCCTAGGGTACACAGGGAGAACATGCACACAGCTCCACACACAAAGGCCCTTTCGCCAACCCCGCCCCTGGTATAGGCACCGATGACGCGGAGGAGGAGACACGCGGCCAGCACATACAGCAGCGCCCCCTCTAGCTGTGAGGCAACAGCACTAACCACTGTGCCATCGTGCCCCACTAGAACAGTGATTTTCAACCTTTTTCATACCAGGGCCTATTTATTTGAGGACATTTTAGCCCTCCAGATCCCAAAACTAAAGATTTCTTTTGCTGAGAGTGTAAACATGAAACCAAGGTACAAGTTTATACAGTACCAACATACAAACAGATATAGTGGTTAAAATGATTGTGAAGCGGCATGACACGTTTACTTGCCACAGGTTCACGTCATCAGAGACTACCTGCCTGCACAGTGCAAAGGCTTCGGGGGTGGTGGTGATGACAGTCTGTAGGCAGTACACATTTTTATTGTAAATCCAGGCAGAGCCAGAGGTACAAAATCTTCAAGAGAAAAAACTGTCATCAAGGAAGAAAACATTTCGAGAGTGTAGCAAAAAAAAAAACAGCGACGGAACCCTGAGGAGAGAAGCTCCGTGATCACACCAATGAAAGTGAAAATAATACTGCCTGAGGCGAAGCGAAGCGGCGGAAAAAACACACAAAGCGCGGCGAAGATACAGTAGAATGTGACGGGATAATTACGAGGAAGTGGCTAATAAGGGGCACGACGGGTCAGAGGAATGCGAAGGACATGGTGTAGTAGAGCCTTCCTCCTACTCCTCCCACCCATACTCCCTGCTAGGGGCGGATCTAGGCATGGGCATGGGGGGGCAATGCCCCCCTAAATACCCAGTCTGCCCCCCCAAACATGATGCCATGCAAAAACAACCCAAGATATTTCAAATTAAAGTGCTTATATTTAAAATGATTTGAAACACTACTGCTGCTACTACTAACTACAATTTTGTCACCACTAAACCAACAGCATTTCATCATTGATTGAATACAGAAAACTCTCTGAGTCAGACCTTAAGCTTTATGCATGCTGCGTGTCTGTTGCAACGTCAACAACAACTGATGTTATTATTGATGCTTTACTTGACTAATAAAAGTCCTGTAACCGAAAATGGTATGGGTGTGGCTTCATCGCCCGTGGCGCGAAGCTACCCCCATACCATTTTCTCTTGCCCCTCCAACATGCCCCCCCCCCCCCAAATGGGACATGTTACATCCGCCCCTGCTCCCTGCTGACAGGTGCCGCCCCACAGCCCTGTACAGGAACAACATGTAGTGACAAATATCACCTTCCCCGCCCAGCCACCTTCCCTCCTCCTCCCCCATGAACACGGGCCGATCGTGTACGTTGGAGTGTTCGGGGGCTTCCAACTCCTCAGAGATGGTGGGGCGTGCCACCCTTTACCACAGTGCCACGCTTGCTCACGAATAGCAATGTCTGATTACTGTAGACACAATTTCAGATAGTGTGTAATAAACATTGTTGTCATGATGAGCTGCAAACATATTAGGCACATTGTGCACCATATGTTGTCTTCTCAGTGAAGTGAGAGAGTTTAAGATTTGCAACACCATTGCAACGCCGGTGAATGCTTGATATAATGATGATGATGATGATGATAATAAACTTTATTTGGATAGCACCTTTCATGACATAAAATGCAGTTCAAAGTGCTTCACAGTGCTACAGTGCTACAAGTACCGCAAGGCTGATATACAGTATAAGCCTTGTGGCGGAAAAAACAGTTTTTGTGGTCTTATTAACAAGGTGGACAAGAGGTACGCTGCAGAGGAGCAGCGTTCTGGAAAAAACAGCAGCGTCTCTCGTTTCCAATTAGGCCGTGGGACGCCAGGCAAAAAATGGCAATTTACCGCCATCAAAAGGGACAAGACATATGTGGTATCATTACGTTCGTCTGACATCCAGGAATGCAAAAATGTGTGATAGCAGTTTCAGAAGAGTAGCTGAATACAGTTTTTTGGCATTTATATCTGATAAAATGTTGTAATAACTTCATAACTTGAAATGCATTGATTTTACGCCCATAAATGTATTGAACATTCATATAAAGTTGAGCATTACGGACGATTTGGTACCAAGTACATGTCTGTACATGTCTGGTTCTCGAGATACAGCTTATAGGTACTTTCACAGATTGAGGAGAGCAAGACATTTGTAACATTGATTGTTAAAGGGGTGTTACACTTTCAAAAAAACTTTTGGTCAATTTATGGTCTACTCAGCCTCATGTGAACACACCAGACAGTTTATAAGTTACTCCTTTCAGTATTTAGATATTTGGGGTGAGATTTTCGTTACATGCTATACCCCTTATGCCATATCCCTTATTTCATTTTCACTATTTTGAAAAACTTTTTTGGACTATTTCAACATGTCAATCTATTAACACGTTGTGAGCTAGTAGACTGGCCATTTGAACTACTGAGAAATGTTTTTTTTAATAGTTTAAAAAGGCAAAGAAGTTAAGGGATAAGGGGTATAGCGGTAACGAAAATGGAGCCCTTGATGTTTATTTTAGCGCCTCCAGCTCCTTCCCATAGAAACCAATTATAACTTAAAACTCCATTTTAACCATGAAAGATTATTCGAAAACAACCAATTTTTTTTCTGGTGACTGATATTGTCCTCGGAATACGTGAGAGGGCTGTGGAATTTCATTTACAGTTTTTATTGATTTTTAAAATATTGTTTTATTCATTTGGGTAGGCCTTCCCAAATATGGAGGCGGCTACATTTTCCAAAACAATATTTAAAAAATAAATAAAAACTGTAAATGAAATTCCACGGTCCTCTCACGTATTCCGAGGGCAATATGAGTCACCAGAAAAAAGATTGGTTGTTTTCGAATAATCTGTCATGGTTAAAATGGAGTTTTAAGTTATAATGGGTTTCTATGGGAAGGAGCTGGAGGCGCTAAAATACACATCAAATATCTAAATACTGAAAGGAGTAACTTATAAACTGTCTGGTGTGTTCACATGAGACTGAGTAGACCATAAAATGACCACAAGTTTTTTTGGAAAGTGTAACACCCCTTTAAGTCAATCAAATGGTGATACAGGCATGAGAATTGGTACACACACTCTTCAAACCCCACTATTTCTAAAAGTACTGCGTGCCCTGCAAAGTTCCAAGATGGCACCCCCCAAAATCCAAGATGTCCGTCCAAAAATGTGGTTTTTCATTCATAACTCGAATTACAAAGATCTTAAGCCCCATAAATGTATTGAACGTTAATATAAAGTCGGGCATTACGGACATTTTGATACCAAGTACATGGCTGTATGTACTACGGTTCTTGAGTTACAACATATACGTAGTGATGTGGCACCATAAGTGTAACATTTTGGCATGTTTCACTCTTTAACTCAAAGATCCCTTTATCACCATTTATTCTATTTTCAGGAAATGGACCTACATGTATCTGCTATCATAAACCACTTCAAGTTTTTCAATTGATGAAACGGGTCGGGAGTTATTAAGCCAATTGTGAAGGGCTGTTTCAGTGCTAAAATTGCTGCGTACATTCTGCGAATATAAGCCACCCAGAAATGTCTGTCTGTGCATCTGTCCTTCACAATAAGTGTATATGTGAAGCGGACGCACCAAGTGTAGCATGTGTCATAGTATAATGGTATAATGTGGGTAATATATGTAATAGTGTCGTAGTGTAACGTGTAATACTGTAATAGGGTAATATGTGTAATAGGGTAATATGTGTAATAGTGTCATAGTGTAACATGTGTAATAGTGTAATAGGGTAATAGTGTCATAGTGTAACATGTGTAATAGGGTAATAGGGTAATAGGGTAATATGTGTAATAGTGTCATAGGGTAATAAGTGTAATAGTGTGATATTTGTGCATTAGGCTAATAGTGTAATAGGAAATATGTGTAATAGTGTCATAGTGTAATAGGGTAATATGTGTAATAGTGTAATAGTGCAATATATGTACATTAGGGTAATAGTGCAATATACGCAATCATGTAATAGTGTAATATATGCAATTGTGTAACAGCGTAATAGGGTAATATATGTAATAGTGCAATAGGGTAATATATGTAATGGTGTAATAGTGAAATATATGTGCATTAGGGTAATAGTGTAATATATTGAATAGTGGTCTAGTGTAATTGTCCTATTACACCATTACACATGATACACATACTTGCCTATTACACATGTCACAATATGACACTAGTACACATATTACGCTATTATGCTATACCAATATTACAGTAATATATTACACTATTACCATAATACACAGACATTACACTATTACCCTATTACACATGTTACACTATGACACTATTACACATATTACCCTATTATGCTATTACACATGTTACACTATTATGCTATTACACATGTTACACTATGCCACTATTACACATGTTACACTATGCCACTATTACACATATCAACCTATTACACTATTACACATGTTACACTATGCCACTATTACACATATAAACCTATTACACTATTACACATGTTACACTATTACACACATTACCCTATTATGCTATTACAACATGTTACACTATGCCACTATTACACATGTTACACTATGCCACTATTACACATATCAACCTATTACACTATTACACATGTTACACTATGCCACTATTACACATATAAACCTATTACACTATTACACATGTTACACTATGACACTATTACATACATTACCCTATTATGCTATTACACATGTTACACTATGCCACTATTACACATGACACCCTATTACACATATTACCCTATTACACTTTGACACTATTACACATATTTCCTATTACACTAATACACTATTACTCTAATGCAAAAATATTACACTATTACACTTATTACTCTATTACACATGTTATACTATGACACTATTGAACATATTACCCTATTACACATGTTACACTATGACACTATTACACATATTACCCTATTACACTATTACACATGTTACACTATGACACTATTACACATATTACCCATGTTACACTGTGGCACTTATTACATACATTACCCTATTACAGTATACCGCTATAGACTGCATATATTACATTATTAGCTCTATTACACTATTGCATATATTACACTATTACGCATTTTTGCACATTATACAATTATAGTATGACACATGGTACACTTGGTGCGTCCACTTCACATATACACTTATTGTGAAGGACAGATGCACAGACAGACATTTCTGGGTGGCTTATATTCGCAGAATGTACGCAGCAAATTTAGCACTGAAACAGCCCTTCACGATCGGCTTAATAACTCCCGACCTGTTTCATCAATTGAAAAACTTGAAGTGGTTTATGATAGCAGATACATGTAGGTCCATTTCCTGAAAATAGAAGATATAGTGATAAAGGGATCTTTGAGTTAAAGAGTGAAACGTGTCAAAATGTTACACTTATGGTGCCTCATCACTACGTATATGTTGTAACTCAAGAACCGTAGCACATAGAGACATGTACTTGGTATCAAAATGTCCGCAATGCCCAACTTTGTATTAACGTTCAATACATTTATGGGGCTTAAGATCTTTGTATTTCAAGTTATGAATGAAAAACCACATTTTTGGACGGACATCTTGGATTTTGGGGGCTGCCATCTTGGAATTTTGCAGGGCACGCAGAACTTTTAGAAATAGTGGGGTTTAAAGATTGTGTGTACCAATTTTTATGCCTGTATCACCATTTGATTGACTTAAAAATAAATGTTACAAATGTCTTGCTCTAAGCTATCTGTGAACGTACCTATATGCTGTATCTCGAGAACCGTAGGAGATACAGACATGTAGTTGGTACCAAATCGTTCGTAATGCTCAACTTTATATTAACGTTCAATACATTTATGGGGCGTAAAATCAATGCATTTCAAGTTATGAAGTTATTACAACATTTTATCAGATATAAATGCCAAAAAACTGTATTCAGCTACTCTTCTGAAACTGCTATCACACATTTTTGCATTCCTGGATGTCATACGAACATAATGATACCACATATGTCTTGTCCCTTTTGATGGCGGTATTTTTCCTGGCGTCCCACGGCCTAATAGAAAGGTTGGACCCCGTCGGTGTTGTCTGCCTTCTAAACTATTTCGGGCTTCTTTGGGGACAGATCCCTTGCCATGACGAAGTCACAGGGAGAGTGATCTTAAACTCCCTATTGTATCATATTGAGCAGAGAGTTAGGGTGCTGTAGTCTATTTCAGGGGTTTTCAACCAGTGGTCCGGGGACCCCCAGTGGTCCTTGAGAGTTCCCCAGGTTAAATAATGGAAGGTTCATCAACCTGATGTAACCCCTGAGAGCGTAAAAATGAAACCAAATGAACCTGCAAGGGTCCATTTGGTTTCATTTTAATGCTGTCAAGAGTTAAAATATTCACCATCTGAATTAGCCCAAGTCTACACAACTAGAGAATGTAGAAGATTAATTAATGGTCGTTTTTATCTGTATGTTTGACTGTTTTGTTTCTGAAATCCAGTGTGGAATTGTGGACAATAACAAAACAAGTCTTTAGTTTTAGTCTGTGGGGCTAAAATGTCATCAAATGGTGGTCTGTGGTTCAAATTTTGAATAAATGGTGGGGGCCTGGTATCAAAAAGGTTGAAAAACACTGGTCTATATGTATTACCATACTGAGTATGCGCTGTTTGCTGACATATATAACACATTTAATATGAGTGTCACCTCCAATGCCGTTTTGTGAAAACCCCCATCCCCCCTTAGGACGATCTGGAGATAGAAGGTCAGATATGTACAGTAGCTAGGGGACAGACCCATATGCACTTTAAAAGAAATCAATCAAAGGTTTTAATCGATTCTCCCTTTCGCAGTAAGCCAGTAGAGAGGGATTCAAGGATATAGGTGTGATTTATTTTATTTGCGCCAGTTAAACTTTCAGGGTGCTGCATTTTTGATCACCTGAAGGACGTTCAGATGCTTACTTGTTGTTAATAACAGATAAAGGAAATTGCAATAATCTTGGCAGGAGGTTATGAGTGTGTGTGTGTGTGGGTGACCCGTGCCGAATCTGTTTCAAAGACACAGGTTTTTGTCTTTTAAATTTGCCTGGGGTGAAAGATAAAAACACGATTGCAAATGTTTGGCTAAGTATTTGTCCAAGGTTAGATTGTTATTGAAAATAACAGGCCAACTAACATGGCCTCACTCACATTCAGCTGCAACGATTGTTTTAGACATCCAATTATGGCTCTCCAACAAGCAGTCCAACCTGCTGTTTGGTTCACAACTTCACAAGTGTAATACAGCTCGGTGTCTGAGACCCTGACCCTAAACCATCCACATCAAAATAAAAGCACATATTGAGGGTGCGAGTAGTGATCCAACGGCAGCATAATATGAATACCGGTACATATTAAAGAGTCTAAGCCAGTGTTTCCCAACCTTTTTTGGATCAGGGCCCACCAGGAAAACTCGAAAGTTCACAGATCGACCGATCTGACCACATACTGGTGATCTGACCACATACTGGTAACACATCAGTGTTGACATTTTTTTTTTAGATTTAGTCATTCTTAGTCTTTTGGACGAAATGTCTTTTAGTGTGTGTGTGTGTGTAGCTTTGTATTCGCTCTAAGGGAATCACTGCTATACATTACTCCATAACAAAATAATGTATCCAATAATGAAGAGAGCACAAATGGAGGAGGATTAGGAGCTGACAAAACAGCAAGTAGAACACAACAAAATTTAAAGTGAAAATGTATTTTTGTTTTGCTCATTGGAGTGATTAGCAGTGATTACGATCTGACTATTTCTTAACACTAAAGGTAGTATATATACTGTATATTCCACATGTTTCTGAGGCTAGACCTGGTTGCTTATTTTCCTCAACACCAGTGTTGTTTTTGCCAGGCTTTTTTTTTATTTAGTCTGTCTTTTCTTAGTTTTAATTGTTAGTTTTAGTCTAGTTTTGGTCGACATCCAGAAAAAGCCTTCAGATTTTTACCTTGTTATAGTCAGGCTCGATGAAAACAATACCGTAACACGGGCAGCCATTTCCGTTCGTCACCCCAAATCGGATGTTTTATGAAGCAGCAGAATAGAGGACGCAGGCTAGACCAAGGGACCGTGTTGGGTTGTGAATAGCTCAGGGTACATCATTCTCTTGCGTTCTCGTAAGCCTTTTAACTGTGTCTGTTTTAACGGTGTCGTTATGTACAGTAGCTCTTTATCCCAGGGAGAAGAATGGAATCATGGCTAGACTGAGTAGGAACATAATGAGTCGACTTAATGTTTATCCATCAGAGCACATACCGGTATGTCTGTTTCAATCGGCGGAATGGTTTTCTATTAGTGTATATATTGAGCTAGATTTCAGGTTGCATCATGTGTTGTTTCCTCATCAGTTGTACTAAATGATGGCTTGGCCTATTCGGATGTAATGTAAATCAGAATGCAAAGCGAGGAGTGTCTTTATTACTGTCATCTGGTCCACCATGGAACCCTGACTAAATGTCCCTGCGTCCGTCTGTCTATCTGTACACCATCACCCCCCTCATTTTGTCAAAGTATAGATGCTGCGTGTTGGAGACCTTGTATGTCCAATACCTATAAAACCTATGAAGTTACTTTACAGGAAATGTAATTGACCAATCCCAAAAAACGCTTAAGAACTTGTAGATCAGCAATGTTTTGTTAACGTTTGTGTGATAGTACAGAGGTTTTATCAGTGGATCGGGGGATTCGGTCCTTGAGAGGGTTCCAGGTGGTCCACAGCTATAAATGATGGAAAGTTGGTTAACCCGATGTAACTCTTTGAGAGCATAAACATGAAACCAAATGGACTTTTGCGGGTCCATTTGGTTTCGTGGTTTCATGTTTGACTGTTTTGTTTCCAAATTCCAGACTGATATTGTGGGGGAAAAAAGCAAAAAGAAATCTTTAGTTTTGGGTCTGTGGGGCTAAAATGTCACCAAATGGTGGTCCGTGGCTCAAATTCTGAATAAATAGTGGTCCCTGGCATCAAAAAGGTTGAAAACCACTGGTTTTATACAGTGAAAACCTACAGTCCCAGTGTGAAGTCCAACATATAACTCTTGTCTTTGAAATGTATAGATTGGAGGTCATAAGTGACGTCCACTAGGGAAGTGAATGCACCTGATGGTTCTGACCATAGATATATATATATATATATATAAGGAAGCTAGATGGCTTGAGGCGGAGCCTCTGACGTCTTTCACGGCGGCCATCTTGTGAGAGATATTCAATACACGATGCTCTATGGCAGCCCAAACAAAACAGCTATAACTCGCTCAAAACTTGACGGATTTATAAACGGATTGCACTAATATGAACGTTATCAACGTGGCTATGTTTTTTTTTTGCTACATTTATATCATATACGGCTCTATGTATGCGGGCGTCTCTGACGTTTACAACAAACCAATCCGTTTGAAAATGGGTTGAAAAATCAGCGAGTTATGGGGAGCAACGACGTCGCTCCCCATTGGCCAGCAGCGCGGGCGAGCCATCTAGCTTTCTTATATATCTATGGTTCTGACGTCTTGACGGTCACTGATTCCAGGGTACCTGGTGGAGCCGTGCCACCTGGCCTGTCCTCTGGACTGTAAGCTGAGCGACTGGTCAGCCTGGTCGGCCTGCAGCGCGTCCTGCGGCAGCGGACTGAAGACCAGGTCCAAGTGGCTGAGGGAGAAGGCCTTCAACGGGGGGCGGCCATGCCCCAAGCTGGACCTCAAGAACCAGGTGAGGAAAAACACTCCTACTACTGCTGTTTGTTTTTGGTTTGGTTTGTTTTTATGCAGCATAGATAATAGAAAAAAAGTACTTAGTACGGTACTTTTTTTTCCCTTTCCGTACATACTGTACAAAGACAGTACAAAACAATTAACACCCCGACAACATTTCACACCCACCATAGAGACAATTTATCTTTGACTTAAGAGAAAAGGTGTTTTTTTGTTTTTGTTTGTTTGTTTCTCATTCCACTGGTTCTGCTTGAGCAGATCCTATACACAGTGGATATTTTAAAATATGCAGTAGTTTGTAAGTAAAGACACAGTTTGTGGAAATGGAATTGCAGAGCCGACAGTAAAGGTAGTGTAAGCGATGTTTTAGCGTTAAATAAAACATTCGGATTGTAATCCGAATGTTTTATTTAATGAAGAAAACAAAAATACATTTTCAGTTTGAATTTTGTTGTGTTCTACTTCTCGTTTTGTCTGCTCCTAATCCTCCTCCCTTTGTGCTCTCTTCATTATTGGATAAATTATCTTGTTATCCTTAAGAGAAAAGGATTTTTTTCTTTGATAAAAAGCTGGAGTAATGTATAGCAATGATTCCCTTAGAGCGAATACAAAGCCATTTTAAATTCATTTTAACCAAAAACATCACTACTGTAACTTTTTTTTAATAAAAATGAATGTCTATAGAAAGGGTCTACTGTGTATATACGTACAGTATATACACAGTATGTATACTGTTTATATACATCACCTTTGTATAGATTTATATACAGGTGAATTCAACTGCACCACAGTTTGAGATGTTTCATGCATATTTCCTTACATTCCGTCATAATACCGGTACATTCTGTTGTAGTTACAAGAAGCAAAGAGCAGAACTTTCTCGCCTTAATCCGTCGGCTTTGCCTGAGGGTTTTCTGGCCTTTAGTGATGTCTGTAGAAAGAATTAATGAGGGAGAGGATCACCTATTTTATGGTGTTTTATTTTCACAATAAAACTATTTGTGGCGCTGCATTCGTTAGAGGCCAGCAGCGCATTCAGTCCAGGAGAGAACCCTTCAGTCCATTATGAATCCTCCACTTCGTTTGCACAATACCTGGCCCCTAATTGCCTTGACCACCCGGCGCTCAGCCTGGATTAATTAACCCCCTTAGCCCTTCCATCTCTATTTTGGACAAAGGCGGCCATTGACTTGAAAATAGCATAGAACTGCAAGTGTCATTGTGAGCCATCTAAATTTACAATTTCAATTTAGGCACTTTGCAGGTATTCTTATATTCCAGAGTGACAGTAAGCATGAACAAAAACACGGTCAATGGTGAATTTATAGAGTGCCTTTATCACAAGGCGCTTTACATTGGATTACATTCAGACATTCACATACACATTCATACACCGTTTGAGGCAGAAGCTGTACAAGGCTTCAACCAGAAAGGTAGTTAGTTGGTGTTCAGTGTCTTGCCCAAGGACACTTTGTCATGTACTGTAGACAAATGATTTTTCTTTTAGGACCTTTTTTAGAGCCCACAAATGGAACCAAATGGACCCATTAGGGTTCATTTGGATTCCATTTGTACACTCTCAGAAAAAAGGTTAACATGGTGAAGTGCTGAGTTTTCAGACTACGGTGGAAAACTTAGAGTGACAACATTTTAATTCTTGGCAATATGTGAATCAGGTTTGGAACAGCAACTTAACTTTAACTATTTTTCAGCTGCTTTCTACAATTAAAATCATACATCAGCTATATAGCTAATCTATAGACTCCCCATGCTATGCATCGTTCCCTTTTTACTCGTCAACATCGTTGTCTCCTGTGACAGTTTCATTTTTAAATCCAACTCTGTTTACTTCCATTTAAAGCGGTATTTTCTTCAGGCAGTATCTGCACTACACCCATTCTTGAGTGTCCAGCCCTGACAGGCAACCTAATTTCGGATGTTTATTTTGTCCTTCTCTTGCATCGCTCCCGTCATCCAAGTGTTTATAGCGACAGGCTAACAGTAGGAGCTAAAGCTAACACATGGCTACCGTTGTCATAGTAACATCCTGTGTCATTAGCCTGGATGTAAAGTTGACGCATCATAGTATGGAAGTGAATGGGTGTCAGCCTAACATAGAGTGTGTGTGTGTGTGTGTGTGTGTGTGTGTGTGTGTGTGTGTGTGTGTGTGTGTGTGTGTGTGTGTGTGTGTGTGTGTGTGTGTGTGTGTGTGTGTGTGTGTGTGTGTGGGTGGGTGGGTGGGTGGGTGGGTGGGTGGGTGTGGGTGTGTGTGTGCGTGCGTGTGTGTGGTCCTTTACAGTTAAAGGAGACAGGATAAAGTTATCATATAGTCCGGGCACATTTCAAAGTCAAGGTTTATTACCCATCAGTTGGTGGTACTCCTGGGCATTCCCATTTGCTCTTTGCAGTTCTTGGAACAGACCGACTTCCATTGGCTTGCCAGACATGTTGAGTGCCCTCTCCTTTGACGCGTATGCAGAAAGGTTAAATAAAGAAAAAAAAAAGGAGGGCAGAAACATGGGGGAAGTGGACAGATGGGAGTCTTTTGATATTCCAGATAGTTGGGGCGTTTTTTATCTCCTTGCTCTGAATATTTTCGTGACAGCCAGAGCCCATCTCCTGTGGGGTCATGCTTTAAAGAGAGGGGCGGGGGTTGTTTTATGAACGCGGCCTGTACGCTTGAACGAGCCCAAAAGGACACTTTGAGTCTGTAGAGGTCAGTATGCAGATGAGGCGCTGCTCCGGTATGAAATATACCCCAGTATATTCATGTGGAGATCTGTGTACGGATGGTTAAGTGCCTGCTAACAAGCCTTATGTGCCCCCTGTTGTAGTGAGCAGTAATAATAAGCCACTCCACCCACCCAGAACCAGGGGCTGGATGGGCTTCAGCTAATACCCTCATGGATTTATCCAGAGGGGTAGATGAGCACTCATTGTTGTTAACTGGGATGGAAATGACCCTCTTAGTTTGAAATAACATCTGCCCGAGATGCAGGGCAGCCAGGCTTCTGTGACATTGGAGTTCAACTAGAAACAGTGCCCTTGTGAGCACACAGGTCTCCACCAGGATGTTTAGGAGTAATATAAACAGACTGTGGAGAGCATGTGTACCGATCATTTTTATCACCCGGTGCCAATTGCCAATGTTATCCTGGGCTCTACAGTGTAGAGCCCAGAGGGTGTGTGTAGAGTCTACACACACCCTCTGCCAACCTGGGGAGGCAGCGGACTGGCTCCATACTTCCTTCAATGCGTGAGGAGTCCAATCTGCCTTATTTTCACCTTTTCGCTGGTTGGACTTTGCGCGTGGTTACTCCAACCATTTCCTGGTCCCATCAGGCGCCCAAGCTGGCCAGGAGGAGGCAGTTTAGAGCTCAGGATTATTGCATGTTTTTGTGAGTATTGTGGTATTTAAGGGACACTGATGACACGGAGAAGACATTCCGCCAGCCCCAACAGCGTCCCTAGTGGAAATCGAACCCTCTAGCTCAGAGGCGACAGCAATACCACTGTGCCACCGCGCCCCACCCCTGTGGATAGCAATTTAGCCCAGGCTTTCCCTTTGATGAAAATGAAAGCCTGCTTGTCGAGGCTATAGCTGTTAATAGACAGACAGACAGACAGACAGACAGACAGACAGACAGACAGACAGACAGACAGACAGACAGACAGACAGACAGACAGACAGACAGACAGACACCCAGGAGGAGTGCAAAACATATTCTCTCCCCATGCCTTCGGCCTGGTGGAGACAATAAACACAGCATATAGCTTGGTCTATGACCTCTACTCCTATTTCAATAGATACAGAGTGTCTGGGTATATATTAGTTCAATAGACAGGGTGGCTGCAGGGCCTATAACCTGTATTAAATTATATGCTGAGTCCATTAGCAAGGCGCGCGAGAAAATAAAATAATGGAAGGGTGCATAGCAGGCGAGGCAACAGGCCTCGGTACAGTGTCACTGAGCATTTAGAATGGAATAGATCTTTATTTCGTCTCCCAAGGGAGAAATTGGTTCTGGGCAGCAGGAGACATTGGCATTATACACATACAAGTACAAGAGAAAAAACACAGGACATACATAGGGTACATACATAACATACATATGTACATACAGTACATACATACATACATACATACATACATACATACATACATACATACATACATACATACATACATACATACATACATACATACATACATACATACATACATACATACATACATACATACATACATACATACAGTACATGCAACTGTCCATCATCTCTGACTGTTGAGGAGCCTGACGGATAAGGGAATGAAGGAAAACTTTTGGTCATTTTAGGGTCTACTCGGTTTCATGTGAACACACAATTTATGAGTTACTCCATTCAGTATTTAGATATTTGATGTTTATTTTAGTGTATCCGCCTCCTTCCTATATAAACCCATTATAACTTAAAAGTCCATTTTAACCATGAGAGATTATTCGAAAACAACCAATCTTTTTCTGGTGACTGATATTGTCCTCCTAATACGTGAGAAGGCCATGGAATTTCATTTACTGTTTTCATTTATTTTCATACATTTACATTACATTACATTTCATACATTTTCCAAAACAATATTTTAAGAATAAATGAAAACTGTAAATGAAATTCCACGGCCCTCTCACATATTAGGAGGACAATATCAGTCACCAGAAAAAAGGTGGGTTGTTTTCGAATAATCTGTCATGGTTAAAATTGAGTTATAATGTTATAATGGGTTTGAACATCAAATATCTAAATAGTGAATGGAGTAACTTATAAACTGTCTGGGGTGTTCACATGAGACTGAGTAGACCATAAAATGGGCAAAAGTGGAATATGCCTTTAAATCTACAGTATTAAGCTTGCAGGTTGGCAACCTGCATTTGAATTTGTAAGTTTGGCAACCTGTATTTGATCTTCTGGATGAATCATTCCCGTTCCTCACCCATCACCGGAACTGAGCCTCTCTAATCATCACACTGTGACCTGTACTTTGGTCACCATGTCATCTCGCTCCTACAGGAAGATGTTTCCTGTCTAGCAGCCACCAGACAGAAAATAACTAGTCTAAACCCATTCATACTGTGGTCGCGCGGCCGAGCAAGCAAGAGAGATAGAGGGAGATGGAGAGAGGGAAAGAAAGATATAGGGTCGCCGTCTAGCCGCCTTGAAACAATTACTGTATGTCACATATGTCAAAGTCAAGGCCCGCGGGCCAGATCCGGCCCACGAGATGATTTAATCCGGCCCCAGGCTTGTAGAGCAAAAATGTCTGAGTCTATCAAAAAAAGTCTCTAGCACATTCCTATCAAAAGTTATGATCGTTTAAAGGAATGCTTTTGAGCTCTCTTCTGAACGGCATGGAATGCATGTTGTCCAGCAGGGGGAGTCGTTTTACCAGGCTAGGCTGCTGGCACTGCAAAGTGAGAACTATACTTCAGCAGTACAAGGATGTATAACCGAGAACTATACTTCAGCAGTACAAGGGTGTATAAGCGAGAACTATACTTCAGCAGTACAAGGGTGTATAAGCGAGAACTATACTTAGTTAACTTTACATACTTAAATTTAGTATTTGAAGTTTAAATGCTATTTTCGTATGGTTTATTGACGCTCTGTAAATAAAAATAGCATCTTTCATAGCAAATGTCTTAGTCTAGGCTACAAGTATAAAACCAATAATATATATTAATATCTATTCTTAATAATAAATATGACTTGTGTGATATACTGTAGTGTAGAAGTAACGGCTGTGTATGTAAACATGCGTGTGCCGTGCATGCTTGCAGTCTGCGACTGTTTGCACCACGGCCCCCCCGGCCCCCATGAAGTCCAATACGGCCCCCACCCCAAATGACTTTGACACCACTGCAGTATGTGAAAACGGCCACGATACTGGTATGCTCGATTTATACCAGTGCGGTTCTGTGATATGCGGTCACAATCATTCAAAAACTTTTCAAACCTTTTTGATAACTTTCTGGGATTTTCTAAAAGAGAATATGTGCACAGTATGTAAGCTTGCTTCTTCTTCTGTCGTATGTCCTTACACCTTCAGCTCTTTTGCAGCAAGCCGGTCCAGTAAGCTTGCTGCCCTGTGATCCTGAAGATCTTTTTTTTTCTACTATTGTATAAAAGTTTGAAGTGTTTCAAATACTTTAGGTAAAACCCTGTCAAAGTAGAGCATATCCAGGGCTTAATTTGTGCCGGAATATGCCGGAATGCTGTTCCGGCGTCGCTCACTTGCTCACTTGTTCTCCAGCTGTTATTGGCGCTCCCCTGCCCGCAGAGGCTGATCTGGGAGATATGAGTGGCGTTCATTTTGGTTGTAGCCTCGACACCCAGGCTTTCATTTTCGTTCGCCTTGCGCGAAAACGGAAAGCCTGGACTAACGCACGTTGGAAAGTGGCCTTCAAGTGGGAGTGAACCTTCCGGGGTGGGCGTCGCTCTAAATAATGTGACGTAGAACAGCAGTGGACGGGCGCGGGAGGGGCCGGGGATCACGACACGTTAGTGAGATCAAATCAGAGCGCAGCACTTCCGCCGTGTGGATCCCACGACACCCCCGCCCCCCAAGGCCAAAATCATTGAGGGCTAGACCAGGCTATTTTGGTTGTTGCTATAAAACAGACACAGCAGTAGTAACCAATCACATTTCATACTAACAGCGGAACACCACTCTATTGGCTGTCCCCTCCCAGGCTATGGGATTTTTTATCGAGAGTCCTCTTTAGAGGATGGCACGGGATTTGCTCGCACTGCGGCTCACACAGTGCAGCCAGCCAGAGGCAGGTAATTTTGCCGTGAGCAGGCCGTAATTGGAGCATCTTGAAGTGGAGTCAACGGGAGCGCCGCCACTCTCTTACTTGACTACTCTGCGGGGAAACACGCTTGAGCAAGAAAAACAAAAATAAACCCTGCGTCGATATTGCAATGTTGTTGTGAAGTACAACGTAGTAGCCTTAGACTACTGTAGCAGCAAGGACCTGTACACAGAATGTCTAAGAGCCAAGGCAATTTGTTTCATTTGTCAAAAATCACTGGAAATGATGAGCAATCTGCAGCTCTCTGCCCAACCCCCCGTGGCCATCACCACCCGCAGTGGCTGTTGTGGAACATAGTAGGTCTTATGTTTTGCGTGTGTGTTTGTGGGCCAAGTTGAGTTTACTATGTGATTAGAAAGAGTTTTTACTGTCACTGAGTCGGAATAAGCACTGAGCATATCACTCCATTTCTAAAAATTCTTACACTGGCCCCTGTCTGTAAAACAATTGATTTCAAAATAGTAAGCCATTCAACGCTAAAAGCTTTGAGTGGTTTTAGGGATAAATACAATTTATCCCACTGATCTTGTGTGATATCATGAACCATCCAGATCTATCAGGTGAGGTGGGTCATCTGGGATCTGCTTTCTGTCCAAAAAATAAACATGGGCAGCTTTTATCTCAGAAAACTGCAGGCCTGCTGCCATTTTAAAACAACCTATCTGTGTGCAGCTGCCTTTGCTATACTTTGCTATACTATTCGCTTTGCTATACTCAGCATTTAGTGTATGTTTACAAATTTTGTCCTGACAATGACCCTAGCGGGTCCATTTGGTTCCATTTGTACCCTCTCAGGAAAAAGGGGTCTGAAAGAAAAATCATTAACATGGTGAAATACATCTTGTCATCAGATGTATTTCACCATGTTAATGATTTTTTCAGACCTCCATTTTTAGGAAATACAGAATTGGGGGAACCTTTTCATTATGTCCACATACACATCTCTAAGGTATATTAATGACATATTAAAATGTTGAAAATGGGTGGAATTCACCCTTAATTATGCATTAATATGAAAAGAAAACACAAAATACTAAAAAAAAAAAAAAAAACAGAGCTAAGAGGTTTCCCGTGTGACAGCATACATGACATGCATAAGGCAATTAGACAGACTGATAGGAAACTGTCGGCTGACTGGGAATGTGACAGCAGAAATGCATTGTTAACTATTTCCATGCGTTGCAGCAGACAGTGTCATTGTCCCCTGTGGACAAGTGCCTCAGCCAGATAGATGGTTATTTCCCTCTCTGTGTGTTGCCTGGGGGCTCTCTGCTCTGCTCTGCTCCGCTCCACACCGGCCCTATCATGTGGAGAACATTCTTCCTGTCCACCCTCAGCGCTGCTCTGCCATATGGCCGCTGTGTGTGTGTGTGTGTGTGTGTGTGTGTGTGTGTGTGTGTGTGTGTGTGTGTGTGTGTGTGTGTGTGTGTGTGTGTGTGTGTGTGTGTGTGTGTGTGTGCAGGGGCGTTTTTGTCATTAGGCAGACTAGGCAGCAGCCTGGGGCACCATGAGGGGGGAGGGATGTTCACCGGGGCGACCACCAGACATGCTTTAAAAGGATCCCAGGCTAGTAAACTTCATATGGATAAATATGCTCTTTAGTTTAAAAATAGTTCATATTTTTATCCCTTGGGGGCGCCATTTTGCTGTGCCTGTTACAGGTATGACGTCACAGGAGATTGTGTGTGTGTGCGCACGTGCGCGCGCGTGTGTGTGTGTGTATGCGCGCGCGCACGCACGCTCACGTGCCTTGGTTCGTGATGCTAGTTAGCAGGCATGGAGCCTGCGGCGGCCTCTTGAACCAAAAGTTAACCAAAAGCATTAGGCATTACACAGAAATAATCTGTGCCTCCTCCTCCCTAACCCAACATGGAGTTCATGTAGCCCAGAGGTTTTCAACCTGTTTCATACCAGGGCCCACTAATTTATTCTGCATCTTAGCCATGGACCACCATTTGATAGTGAATTTAGTCTCTCGGACACAAAAGAAAGGATTTTCAAGTTTCTATGTATAATTTAGGAGAGATAACTGGCAAAATGTCGGTCAAAATAACAATTCTACATTTTCTAATTGTGTGGATTCTTGAAAATTAAGTAATTCAGATGTTAAATATAATTTAACTCCTGAGAGTGTAAAATGAAACCAAATGGACCCTTAAGGTTCCATTTCACACTCTCAAGAGTTCATCATTTAGCTGGTGACCACCCGGAATCCTCTCAGGGACCCCTGGCGGTCCCCGGAGCACTGATTGAAAACCTCTGATGTACCCTTTTGAAAAGGGACTGAGTTTAATGTCTGAATCATATCTGGAATTCCTTATCCTATGTGTATTGTGTTTATGTGTTGCTGTTTTGCGGTTGGAGGCTATCTTTGATTGTCTACTGTTGCTGCTTACATTGGAGGAGAGATACATTTTGTAAGATGTATAGATAGTATCAAGTGAAAATAGACAGGAAGGACGGAGGGAGAAAGGGGGAGAGACATGCAACATACAATTCGCTGTAAGGTCAAAGCCTGTTTGTGGAATGTGCCTGTGTCCTCGCCAGATGTACTGTAGTATGACAGGGTGACAGATAAAATCTCTTTCCGAAGCAATTATACATGCTACAGTTTTTGTTTGTGCTGACTCTCAGACCTATTAATAATGTGTTTTATAACAGGGTTAAAACGTGGTTAAATAGAATGATTTGTTAAAATATATGGTACCTATATTTCCTAACATTGGTAGTCGGGACAGGAAAATCATTTCCAGACCACGGCCGTGACCCTTTTTTAAAAAGGTTGCGACCATTTTCTAAAACCGTGTTAGCAACAGTCATAACCTTTTTACAGCTGCCCCTACCGTTTTAAAACGTTGCGACTGACCTTTTTATAAATCGGCCACAACATACCTGAAACATTTTCAACCTTTTTAAAGCAGTCACTTTAAAAAGGTGGATGTTAAGGTTAGGTTTTTAACTGAGATTATTTTAGGACTAAGCTTACTGTTTCCACCCACAGTCAAAAAAACGATCTCGCCGTCTCTCTCTAATCTGTGGTGTAGGACCGCTCATTACACAGACTGTACCATAATTGGGATGGATACAGTATATTCCCAGATAGTCTCCCCCACTCACTGCCGTGTTTGCATCCGTCTTGACAAACAGTGGCTCCTACATTACACACCCTCCCCAGAGAGCCCTTTACCATCATATCCTCCTATTTACGGAAGACAACAAAATCAATACGGTTTCCATTTATGCCCCTTCGTGATGCTTCCGAGTTGTGTGCTCCGGCATGGAAAATCGTCCATGGCCGGCACACCGGGGTAAACGAGATGAACCGCCCATGATGGCTTCTGTTAAGCTGATGATGGTGCTGCACGGTGGTGTTGTTTCATGTGAATGGCACGTCCTCGCAGAGATATGTCGTCCTTATTTGTTTACCCAGCGTAGCAGCAGTTCTCAAAAAGTGCTCATTTTTAGCAAAGCCCTGCACAATGAGACACAATCGCACGCACAGGCGGCCTTAAGGACATTTCAACCCTTTCAATTGAAAGGGGCCCAGAACCTCCATATGCCCCCCTCGAGCCTCCAAGGGCACTGCGATTTATATACAGTATATAATGGTTTGCATTCATTTATAGCTGTGCAGAATGTAGCCTATTTCCCGGTTACCGCACCGTTGTATGGCGTAGTGTAACAGCTGCATCACAGCGCATTGGAGCCTATACAGTATATACAATAGACACAATATATACAATAGACACAACACTATTATTTGGGCTTTAGAGAAATTGGTTCTATAAGGCGTATAGAACCAAATGGACCCACGTGTTTGCACATCAGTTTGCACATCTACAAGATACAAGTTTCCGGCGGCTTGGTGGGTTGAACAGTCTGTCCGTCTCCCCACCATACAACGGATAATGCCTGTTACTTCTCCGGGTCTCCCTGCCCTGTATGGCATCATGCGTCAACTCTTTTAGATGTTTTTTTTTTGCTTTTAGATGCCACAGTCCCACTGTCCCACTGTCTGAGTGTAGTTATCCATGACTAGTGATGTGGGACGAGGCGCGTAGCGAGCCCTGCATCGCGGGTCAATGTGCAGCTCCCTTAGAGTTTATATTGAATAGAGACTGCATTCTCAACTTTGGCCACTATGTCCATTTCACCTCAAGGTTTCCTCAGGATGCCGTGTCTATTGTGTATATATAGTTTAAGGCAGCTCCGTGTTGTTGTTGGTGTTGCTTTCTTGAACGTCAGAGGAGGAGTAGGCGTTGCTGCCTGCGAGGCAGTGTGGTGCAACGTATGGGCCGCGGACCAAAATGGGCCGGCGCGCGGACGCAGCGGGGCCGTTTTTTTCTAGTGAATAATCAATCCTTTATTAGTTATTAATATGATGACGTCATGAAAGGGGCCCCCCGAACCTTAAGGCCACCCCTGCGCACATGCACACCCGCACGCACCCCCCCACACACGCACACGCACACCCGCACGCACCCCCCCCCCCCCACACACACACACAACCAGTCATTATACTTATACTATTACCTAGTGCAGGGGTCAGCAACCTGTGGCTCAGGAGCCACATGCAGCTCCAGAACACAGCCCTAGTGGCTCAGTGGCTGTAGCATTATTACGGTACATACACACACTGGGGTGATCCGCACCAAAATAATATAAACATTTCAGTCACACAAAACGCGTTGCACTGTCTGACAGTTGCCAGTTAATGTAGCACTTGGCCATGTCAAAAAAGCCCAGCAGTTATCAGAGGTGGAGCTTTCAATCTGAACCACCCATTTTCAAAGGTTTACTCAGTTTACTATGTCATTAATATACCTTAGAGATGTTGTGTGGACTAGAAATGGAGTTCTGTAAAACTCCTTTATTTTTTTAGAAACTCAATTTCTGAAGAAAGGTTGTGTTTCACCATGTTATTGATTTTTCTTTGAGGACCTTTTTTCTGAAAGCAATTCAGTGAACCAAATGGACCCTGGCGGGTCCATTTGGTTCCATTTGCACGCTCTCAGGAAAAAAAAAATGATAAAATGCGGCTCCAGACAGATTTTGAATTTAATTTTGGGTCGTAAATGGCTCTTTCAACATCTTGGGTTGCTGACCCCTGACCTAGTGAGAAGCTCCACTGGAGGAGACTGCAGAGACTGCTGGTGCAGTTGGGGTTTCAGTGCCTCAATTTGCTCAAGGGCACTTCACCCGGTGTTGGGGAAGGTGTGGGTGGTCACAATCCCCTTAGATTCATTCCTGCAGGTCCATGCAAGGAATCAACCCGGGAACTTTCCTGGAAAAAATTGTAGCTTCCTCTATCCCTCAGATCACCGCTGCCCCCTATATGGGTATCTGAGGTATGAACCAGTTGTCAACAGGGAACATGGCCTCCGATGCTCTGCCAGCAGTATAGACTTTCACCGGATTTCTCGTCTCAACCACTTGCATTAAGTTACTCACCCAGTCAGTGCATGGTGTGTTCTTCTGGTTTGGAACAGAGTGCATTCTGGGATTGTTATTAGGCCATATGTGAATACACATATGGCCTATGAACATATGCAGTTGTTCATAGCATAGCGCGTGTTCGTGTCCAGAACATGTGTAACGCCTCATCCGCACTGCAAGCGATGCAAGCAAGTGAGCGATGACCCAGCGATTAAATTTTAGAATACATGTTTTTCAATGAGACTGTCCTGACCCTGAGCGACAATAGTTTTCTAATAGAACTATTGTTTTACAAAAGAAATGTCACACAGTGCATACCGCAGGCCTTGTTGACAGATTTGGAAGAGATTTTGAAGGGTATTTTCAATGAATGAGCCTGGCTGGAAAGTGTCAGATCGGGAGTGTTTGGGTCTGTGCTCTAGGTCAGGGGTTTTCAACCTTGATCCCAGGGCCCACCATTCATTCAGCATTTGAGCCACGGACCACCATATGAGGACATTTTAGCCCCACAGACCCCATAACTAAAGAATAATTTTGCTTCTGTCCATGACCGTTAATCTTCTCGTTGTGTAGACTTGGACTAATTCACACAATGAATTACTCTTGAATTACTCAAAATGAAACCAAATGGACCCTGGCAGGTCCATTTGGTTTCATTTTTACATTCTCAAGAGTTACTTCTGGTTAAACAACTTAGCTGGGGACCACATGGAACCCTCTCAAGGCCCACTGGTGGTCCCCGGACCACCGGTTGAAAACCACTGCTCTAGGTGAATTGTGAGCTTGTACTGTATACAGGTCGCACTGTATTTGCACATTCATTCGATTGAAATCAGTTACTTTGGCACACCTCGCAGAACATTGAAAATGTTGTGAGTTCTGGTAAATGTGTTACCCCACCTTCCCTTCACCGCTGCACTTAGCTGTTGAGATGGTAATTACTCATTTCAATTAATGGTCCATCTGCCAAAGCACCGTCGAGGGAGAGGAAAAACGAGACATTCTGGGTTCAAGCCGCTCATCCCAGAGGTATTTCGATGTCATAATATCCACATTAGTTGCCGAGTCAAGGTGAAAACGTTTACCAGGAAGGAGAAAACGGCAAATGTGTTCGCAGTGCAACATGTTGTATTGTAAGTCCACATAAAATGCTGTCTAAGCTAGTACGTTGTGCATACTGTCAGTGGTGCCTTTGCATATGCCTTTAGGATCCGGGGTCCACCAGTGGTTCCTGAGAGGATTCCAGGTGGTCCCCAGCTAAATGATGGATAGTTGGTAACCAAATGGACCCTTATAGATCTGTAACTCTTGAGTGCTTTGAAAGTGCTTGAGAGTGTCTGTAACTCTAGTTAAGAAAGACTGAAAAAAGTGGCCAGAATTAGCATTTGCTTAAATTCATATTTAGTTTTTTTTCAGATGACCAAAATTTCTGAGATGATAGAATGATGATGGATGGTGATAGTCATGGAAAGAGAACCTTCTGGAAGCTTCATGGGCAAAGATAAACAACTTTAAAATAAAACATAAAAAAATAAATAAAAAAACGGTCAAAATGACCTCTGTCTTTCTAGTGTTAAACTTCTGAATTACTTAATTGTCAAAAATCTACACATTTAGAAAACATAGTAGAATTGTTATTTTGACCAACATTTTGCCAGTCATCTCTCATAAATTGTGGACAAAAACTTGGAAATCCTTGAAACTTGAAAAAAAAAAGAGGTGAGTTTTCAGACTGCAGCGGAAGCCTGACAGTGAATCTGCACTTCCGATTGTAATGGGAAGTGCAATCCATCGTTTTGGAGCTATAGGAGGGAGAAGGGTGCGAGACGGGACCTGTGGAGCATTGTCCCGGTGTTTTTAAAATACCCCAATTTTCTATTTTATATGGTGATATTGCTCAAAACACAAGGGCAGAACGCAGGGAACGATACAAACATTAAATCACCGCCGTTTCCCATCAGGCTTCACGTATAAAAAGCCTCTAAAATGTCTTTGCATACAATGAAATGATTGTGGTCGTGTCGAGAGATGCAGCCGTTCGGGATTTATCCACGCACCTTCCCCGAGTTTTATGAGAAGCCCATCAAATCTGACGTACTGTGCTGCTAGGAACCATTATTCTATGCAGCTTTTATTCTTTGGGATTATGTTCACAAATGCTTTTGCTAGAGCTGTAGAGTTGTCACATTGAAAATATACAGTCTGGTATATAAAGAAAGGTATTATCATATACAGCAATCATTCAGGGAAGGTTTACGTAGCTTGAATGATGGAGTTCGTTGCTGATGAGTAGAAACCTCTTATCTCCATAATAATAATAACTATTAATTTGTTTGTTTTCATAAATGAATGCCCAACTTAATATTGCACAAATGCATGCACAGCAACAGTAGCAGATCCACATGCTTGAACCACTTTTTGAGCTTGTAGATTTGCCGCTTTTGTTACTTTTGAATTTGAGCCCTAAAAAAACGGTTCTGGACATTACGAGGTTTCCGCCTGAATGACAAATTATTTTTAATGCTGCCAGACAGGCCATATCGCCCTCGCAATTTATCGTAGAATTGGTTTACCGTAGATTGAATTTCTCGTCGAAGCATAAGAGAGATGCTTGATTTGTTTTAGTTTTTTTGTTTTGTTTTTTTACACCTTGATTTGCTCAGGTGCTTAAACTGGCCTCTTGTCTGTGTGTGCTTCATATGAATGAGAGGTTTCTGTGCAGTCAATTGGAGGCAGATCTGGCTAAGGCCAATGAGGTGTAATTACTGGAGAGCAGGCGCTTCTGTGCAAACCCCTCCAGGCTCGGTCCAAACAGCACACTGTCTGTCTCTCCGCATTACTAGCGGCGTGAATCTGCATGTTGTTGAAGTGCGCTCTCCACTGTTGCCAACTTGGCGCATTTGTCGCTATATTTAGCTTTTTTTTTTTTTCAGACCCCCCTAGCGCCAAAATTAGTGGAAAACTCCTGGCGAAAAATCTGGTGTTTTTTTTTTTTTTTTTGCTGGTGAGTTGGAGTGAAATTGTTTGACAGGCGGCAGAGATAAAACCCTTGAGTCCTCCTCCTTCGTTCCTAGAAAGGACTATTGGTAACCAAATGGACCCTTTTAGATCTGTAACTCTTGAGATCGTAAAATGAAACGAAACCAAACGGACCCTTTCGGGTCCGTTTGGTTTCATTTTAAATCATATTTTAAATCATATCATTTAAATCATATCATTTTAAATCATATTTAACCATCTGAATTACCTAATTTTCAAGAATCTACACATTTAGAAAATGTAGACGAATTGCTATTTTTACCAACATTTTGTCAGTTATTCCTCCTAAATTAGGCTGAGAGACTAATCTCAACATCAAACAGTGGTCCTCCGTGGATAAAATGCAGAATAAACAGTGGGCTATGGTATGAAAATGGCTGAAAACCCACTGCTTCTAGTGCATTTTGGAAGTGCCACTAGTGCATTTTGGATTTTGGTGGTTGGCAACACTGTCTCTCTCTCTCTCTCTCTCTCTCTCTCTCTCTCTCTCCCTCTCTCTCTCTCTCTCTCCACACCAGACAGAGAGACAGAATGCGCATGGTGTTCTTTGGAACGCGTCCAATGTTGTGTCTCCTGTCCCTCCAGTCATCCAGATGGGCCGCTGCGTTTAGTTCAAATGCGAAAGTTTGGCTTTAGCCCCTCTGCACTAATTAGAATAACAAAACTGATTGAGTGTCAGGAGGGAGGGGGTGTGTTGGCGGGGGGGACCGCAAAGCGTGCCATATCCTCGAAGCCTGTATCCCCCAACCCTAGATGGTGTCACATGCCAGATGCCACCACACGTCAAGTGGAGCCGTAACCTTTTAATAGGCCTACTATAGGGAAAGTTATCTGTAAACATGGACTGGATGAAAAATTAAATGAAAGCAACTAATGAAAGCATTAGTTTTTGCTCAGGAAACACTCCATACCCGTAATGATAAATGTGCTTATTTAGCACATTTGGGCAAGTGCTATGACTGTTTTCGCCCCAATGAGTTTTTTTTTTTTTTTTTTAACTAATGCTATTTATGGATTCAGCATGTGCAGTGCATGTGCTTCCCCATGCACACAGGGGCGTGTGTAGTATTTCCATAGCTATGGGTACAGTATACTGCAGGTATGGTTCAGATTGTCCTGTGGGCATTGTATGTCTGTACGTTTCCCCCTGTGTGATGTAAATGGCAGCGAAGGGAGGAGTTCTTTGATTTGACGTTCCTTGGATGTGTTAAGGTGCTCAGCTGTGTGTCGAGCCTCTGTGCCTCACACTGTGGGGCTCTCAGTGCTCTCAATGCGGCAGAAATTAAAACGACACAAGCGGGGTGTCCTCGAAGGAATTCATTTGAAGTTCAGGCCTGTTTCTGGCTGTCTTCCTTATGAAAGGTAAGTGCCTCAGGAGTAGATGGCAGCGCGGGTCAAATACAGTGTCAGCTTCATGCTACTGTGAATCAGGGACGGATCTAGGCATGGGCATGGGGGGGCAATGCCCCCCTAAATGCCTTGACTGCCCCACCAAACATGATGGCATGCAAACAAACCAATGTTCATAGATATTTCAAATTAAAGTGCTTATATTTAAAATGATTTGAAACACTACTACTGCTACTAACTAACTATAATTGTGTCACCACTAAACCAACACCATTTCATCATTCCAAACAGAAAACTCCACTGGTCTGTCTCTCTGAGTCAGACCTGTAGCTTTATGTGTCTGTTGCAACTTCAACAATGACTGATGTCATTATTGATGTTTACTTAAGTTGCCTAATAGAAGTCCAGTACAAGATATAAATCTTGTCAGTCACAGAGCTAAAGAATTTACGTTGTAAATGAAAATGGTATGGGGGGAGCTTCATCGCCACCTTCCAATAAGTCATACCATTTTCACCTGCCCCCCCATTTGACAAATGTTACATCCGGGCCTGCTGTGAATGTGAACGGTTGTAACTAAGTAGGCCAATGAAACTGTGTACATTGAGGATCCATGCATTTAGTGGTTTTGCTCCCTGTTGTAATGCTTGCTGGAAATACATGTGTGCCTGTACTGTTTGCAGCGCGCAGCTTTAGCGTACCATTGAGATGGCGATGATCTTCTAATTAAATGTATTCATTTTAAACCTTTGCACAGCTTCATGCGGAGTATACCAGAGTTCTTCCGTCTTGTAAAACGAGACAAAATCTCATTCTCAAAAACGTATTAAGTGGTAGGGTTAGGGTTCCAATTCGCTGCGTTCCACACACCTGAAATATCACTTTGCAAATCGGTCTGGCCAGACTTGCATTTCCCTGACGTCCTCTGTTACGTAGCCACGTCGTTTCTGATTGGATACAAACAACGTGAACTACTGTTTTTTTTTTTTTCCTAAAATAAACCACAGACCAATCAGAATCCCCAGCTGCGTTTCGGTTTCAACCTTCATATGCCCCGCCTACCTGTGGAGATTCTGACTCCTGGCCAGACTGATTTGCGAAGTGACATTTCAGAAGCGTGGAACACAGCAAATCAGATTGGATCCCAGGCCAATTAACTCTCTCAGTGCCAGCCCTTTTTCATATTTTTTGAGGTAGCCAGTGCCAGCGATTTTCATCTAAAAGTCATATTTCATATTTCGGTCCATGTTTCCCGACGGACAAGTTAGTTGGCGACACACACTTCCGGTTTCCGGTTGGTCCGTCCCTTATTATGGTCCGTCAATGTAATATGCGGTCGCTGCACGCTGCTGTTATCATGGGGATCGTATCAAACCAACGACGGTAAGCGACGTAAGAGTGACGTAGCTCTACCTAAGAGGCATCGGTCATTACTATATTTCATAATGATAACCGCTGATGTAGACCTATTTCAACGGCACGAAAACTGTTAAGTGGCCATTTCACTGATTTTTTTTTTTCTGGATATCGTCTACGGACGATAAGTTCTCATTCAAAGGGAGCTCTCATTCAATAATTTGGGTATAAAAGCTCACTTCATTGTATGTTAGTATGGGGATTTTTTTTATATATAATTATGTGTTTTCTTTCAAGTTTCACCTATAATTACGACATGCCCAATGCCACGTTGCCACATTGTTGAATAGTGGGCTGCCATTCGGTACCGTCGAAAGCACAGCGGCTGTCTCTTCTTTCATCAAGTCATTTCAGGGCCTGATGCTTTTAGTAAATCTTTCAGGAAACATTCCCACCGCCCCAGCCAGGGGCGGATGTAACATTTCCCAAATGGGGGGGTTAGAAGAAAATGGTATGGGTGCGTCTTCATCGCCCGTGGCGCCAAGTGACACGGGCGATGAAGACGCACCCATACCATTTTCAGTAGTGTTTCAAATACTTTTAAATATAAGCACTGAAATGTCTTGGGTTGTTTTGCATGCCATCATGTTTGGTGGTGGGGCAGACTGGGCATTAAGGGGGGGCATTGCCCCCCCATGCCTATGCTCTAGATCCGCCCCTGGCCCCATGCAGCACCGCCCAGGCTGTCTCCTGGTAGACGACAGGCAGTCATTTTGATGCCAGGCGTTTCATTGTGTTGGCCCATTTGAACTTGTCTCCTCGTGGCGTGTGCCTTGCAGGACATTATCACGCAGGGATCCATCTTCTCCTCGTCTCTCTCTCTCGGAGGAGCCATTGTTTTGTGGTGGTGTCCGCGGGCCTGATGACAGTAATGGCCTAATCCGTTTGAAGTCTTAGTCACACGCTGACAACCAGAGAGATGTATGGGGCA
Organism: Benthosema pterotum; assembly: GCA_039105355.1. NCBI lineage: Eukaryota > Metazoa > Chordata > Actinopteri > Myctophiformes > Myctophidae > Benthosema > Benthosema pterotum. The sequence goes on from CM076978.1 coordinate 10,643,787, forward strand.
GGAAAAGCTTCGCCTTTAAAGTGTCTCCTGCTCAATTTCTTCCCGCAATAAAAAATATCGCATTCTTTTTTTCGACAGAGCCCTGAGCACGTATCTTTATGTGCAATTTAGTGTCTTATCTAGGCTAGTCCATCTGTGTATCCAGTTTATTTAAAGGGGAATTCAACTTTTTTTCTGAGAGTGTACAAATGCCAATTGTTCCATTTGTATGCTCTCAGAAAAAAGAAGCGTCTAAAGAAATCCATTAACATGGTGAAAATACATCTTGATGATGTCATCAAGATGTTTCACCATGTTAGTGGTTTTCTTCAGACCTCCATTTCTTGAGAAAACAGAATGGGGGAACTTTTTTTATCATGTCCACCCCAGCACTTCTAGGGTATACTAATGATGATAATGACTAATTGAAAATGGGTGGACTTCCCCTTTAATTAGTGGACAGGCACATTTGATATCAGAGCAGTGTGTGCACCAATGTTGGGCTTGTGTGTGTGCACGCACGTGCACATGTGCGCATGCATGCATGCATGCATGCGTAATTTGCTCGCACTGCAGTAAAACAAAAACCTGAATCTATTGAATATTCGTCTCTATGTACAATTCCTTTAGAACTATCCCAGGATAAAATGCACATGAACAAAGTACTCGCACTTAAGGAAAATCAGCCCTATGCATAATGTATTAGGGGGCTGCTTGCTGCTGCTGCTGCGCCAACACAATGTAAGCACAAAGTGAACAACATCAGTGTTCTACAATAAGCACACAACAAAGGAAAAAAGGATTCTAGGCAGTTAACTTTTTGTTGAGAAAAAGTGTACCAGTACCTCTTGTTGAGCTATGTGCTGACAACCTCCACCTACACCATACTTACTCATACAATGCACACAATTTCTGCTCGAGGAAACAAACACACACCACCACCACCACCAGCCACGCTCCAATATATGCTGGGAGTTTGTGGGTATAAAGTTAAGTGCAAGATCTCCAGGTAAAGCCTATTTTATGCTTCAGTGGGAAAAAGTGTTTCGCCAAAGCACAAATTAGGCTCTACAGTTCCTTGCTTCAAAGACAAGAATAGTGTTGCAGCGAACAGCAAACTGTTAGGCTGCTGCTGCTGCTGCTGCTGCACATTGCCCCACATTGTCATGCAATGTGATGAAACGATAGAACACTGGGAAACACTTTGGGATTCTTTTTAAATGACATGAAACAAAACACAACAAATAAAAATAAAGGACGCACAATCTGCATTCGACTACGATCACAGTCGGGTACCACTGCAAAACAAAATATATGTTACTTTGTAACTTGTTCGGATAATCTTCTCTTCATTCAATTTATAGGCTACAGCTACATCAATCTTTAAATATATATACAGCTACATCAATCTTAAATATTTTGTTTTGTTTTTTTCATTGGATTTCCCTGAAGCAGTTGTTGCCAAACCGTGAGCGTGAGCGGTGCATGACGTGAAAAGGATAATGGTGTTGCTGGCTTTATTTTAAATATGAACTTGGAACATACATACTGGTGGTTTTCCAGGGACCATGAGAGGGTTCCAGGTGGTCCCCAGGCTAAATGATGGAGAGTTGGATAACCAGAAGAGTTAAAATATTCACCATCTGAATTAGCCAAGGTCTACACAACTTGAGAATGTAGAAGATTAATAATCATTTTTGATCTCTATGTTCACCTGTTTTGTTTCCAAAACCCTGCTTGGAATTGTGAACACAAACAAAATAAATCTTTAGTTTTTTGGGTCTGCAGTGGTAAAAAGTCCTCAAATGGTGGTCTGTGGCTCAAATGCTGAATAACTAGTTGGCCTTGGTGTCAAAAAGGTTGAAAACCCCTGTATTATACCAATATATGGCAAGTATAGTTATAATTAGAGGGTTAAAATAGACATACAAGGACACGGTTTTGCAGGGTGTATCTCTGTATTGTAAAATAAGGCTAAATCTCAGGCCACTTAGATTATCTGTTAATATGCGTTGCGTACCTCATGTTCATTGAGTCTAAGTTGTCGTATGGTTGGTCCAGGTTCCAGTAGGCCTGCCTGCATCTCAAGGCATGTCGTTGCTGCTGGCCATGTTTGAGCTGAGGGAGTTGTTGACGGCCACAAAAAAAAAAAATCAATGCTGGGCCTGTCCTTGAGTGTGGACTGCTCATATTGAGCGATACCATTTCTTTATGTCAGATAGGTCAGCACCTACAGACAAGACAGGGAACCAAGGGCATGGTAGAGGAGAGATAACAGAGACGTGGGGGGGGGGGGTGGGACTTGAACCTGCGGTATACCTTGTGTGCTCACGTGGAGCATAATCAGGGGCGGATATAACATTTCCCAATTGGGGGTGGGGGGTTACAGGACTTTCATTAGGCAATTAAAGCATCAATTATAACATCAGTTGTTGTTGAGGTTGCAACAGGCACGCAGCATGCATAAAGCTAAAGGTCTGACACAGAGAGTTTTCTTTTTTTCAATGATGAAATGCTGTTGGTTTAGTGGTGCCACAACTGCAGTTAGTTAGTAGCAGTAGTAGTGCTTCACATCATTTTAATTATAAGCACTTTAATTTGAAATATCTTGGGTTGTTTTGCATGTCATCGTGTTTGGTGGGGCAGACTGGGCATTTAGTGGCAGAGCTACCAGGCTCCCCATGAAGTGTCACTCATAACGGTCTTATACTGTACCTGTCATGTCAGTACTTTGTTTAGACAGAGAGCACCGCCTCCGTCTCCAGCATAATGCTTTGCACCTACATCTCTCTCTCTCTCTCTCTCTCTCTCTCTCTCTCTCTCTCTCTCTCTCTCTCTCTCTCTCTCTCGGCGTCTCCAGAGAGATTAATTACTCGCCTTGGCCCTCGGCTGCAGGTCTGGGGCTTCGGCACAGCTGTTGCGGCACGACTGCTGCTACTTTCCACTCGCTATACCACACCATGAATCATTCATGCAGGCAAAACGTCCAGCACCACAACATCCACTGTCAGCCACAACGAGGCTCATGATTATTATTGTTATTATAATTATAGTTATTATTATTAAAACGATCCATGGCTAATAAAATGAAATATGCCTTAAAACATTATACCTGCAGTCCAACTGTTTTTCTTTCAGAAATAGAAAATCTTTCACTCATTAGGGACTGCTCCTGTCCCAGGTTGATATGCATTCCATAGCATGAGGATGACATCCTCAACACGCGACAGGAGCAGTCCCTATTGAGAGAAAGATTCTCTATTTATGAAAGAAATAAATTATTTAAGCTGTTTTTATCTTTACGTTTCAGTTATAGAAGGCAAGTATAGTGTTTTAAGATATAGTTGTCTCATTAGCCACGGATCCCTTTAAGCCCCCAAGATCAGAATGCGACTTTTATTTTATCTTTAGTTATATTGTCGCTGTCGGGTAACCAAAGCTCTTATCTCCATATATTGTTTTTTTAATGTAAAGTAAGGTCCTACTTGATATTACTATAGACATACAGTATGAAGTTTCCACCCGACATAGATGATACGGTATATTATTGTTTGTGGGGTAGATGAGGGGATATTGTCTAATATAAAATAATCTGTTAATCTGTTGGTATTCTATGGACCACTGGTTTTCAACCAGTGGTCCTTGAGAGGGTTCCAGGTGCTCCCCAGCTAAAATGGTTAACCAGATGTAACTCTCGAGAGCGTAAACATGAAACCAAATGGACCCTTGCGGGTCCATTTGGTTCAATGTTTACACTCTCAAGAGTTAAAATATTTATAATCTGAATCGGAACCACTTAATTAATAAGTCTACACAATGCAAAATAATGGTCATTTTTTATTTACTGTATGTTTTCCTATTTTATTTGCGAAAATCCAGCCTGGAAAAGCAAAATAAGTCTTTAATTTTCGGGGTCTGCGGGGTGAAAATGTCATCAAATGGTGGTCGGTCGGTGGCTCAAATGCTGAATAAATAGTGGTCCTCCCTGGTATCAAAAAAGGTTGAAAACCACTGCTATAGACCTGCGCAGTGACGTCACCACCCCGGTTCCAGAAGTGTTTTCCCCATTCATTTTTCTCCTAGATTTTCGAAAATAATTTCTATAAAGACGATTTTAACACGGACAAAGCCAACTCGGGTCGTGACAAATCATGATGACACACACAATTTTTTGAGACTATCAAATAATTTCAAAGATGAAAAACGAAACAAAAAGTGTTGTATCCTGCCGTTTTGTACTTCTTGCTAATTAGATATTATATGATGATATTGTGTGTGTGTCATCATGATTTGTCACAACCAGCGTTGGCTTTGTCCGCAGCAAAATGGTCTTTAGATAAAATATTTTCGAAAAGTCTATGAGAAAAATGAATGGGGAAAGCACTTCCGGAACCGGGGCGGTGACATCACTGTGCAGGTCTATATGGTCGAAAGGAGAAGCAAAAACAAAACAACTAACAGTGATGTTGTTTCTTTTCTCCCCTCTATACTGACGCCCCCATCCCACCCCTCCATCCCGTCCCACGCCCCACCACCACCACCACCAACCACTCCACCTCTCGGCTTGTTGTCACGCACTGCTCACACGGACCTCCATCACGCAGGCTCAGGTCAGTGTCGTTCACCTTGTGTCCTGATATACCTGATATGCTCTGCTTTAGCTCAATTGAAAAAAGCGCCCCTGTGCTGCATGCTGCCAGCTCTACCCAGAAGTCATGTACACACACACACGCACACAGACAGGGGGGGCTTTAAAAGGATACCATGCTTTAAAAGGATCCCAGGCTTTAAAAGGATCCCAGGCTTTAAAAGGATCCCAGGCTAATAAGCATCATATGGATAAATACATTAGTGAGCCACGGACCACTATTTAATGACATTTTAGCCTTACAGACCCCCAAAACTAAAGATTTCCTTTGCTTCTCTCCATGACCATTAATCTTCTACTTGTGTAGATTAGGACTGATTCACATGATGAATATTTTAGCTCTTGAGATTTGGTTTCATTTTTACATTCTCAAGAGTTACATCTGGTTAAACAACTTAGCTGGGGACCACCTGGAATCCTCTCAAGGATTCCAGGGTTGAAAACCACAGCTCTATAACTAGAATGAACATTTAAAGCCACTTGATTTTATCCCTTGGTGGGGCGCCATTTTACTGTGCCTGTCATAGGGTATATGATGTCACAGGAGATGGCTCCAGGGAAAATCTTGGCTGGTGGCTCCAAATTGCTTAGAAACGCCACTGCACACAGAGACACACACACACATATCTCAGGGCTCAACCCGCTCTCTCTCTCAACACTATCCCCTCCAAGCCATCCAGCCCCCACCTCACCACTCCATCCCAAACCCCCCATCCATCCCCACTCTGTCGCCATCATCCCTCTGAGTCGAGAGGAAAGGAAAGAGAACCGGATAGCTATGGCTGGATACAATGTCACGCCCAGGTTGTGTATTATAGTGAGGGGGGGAATTGAATCTGTCGATTTGCTCCGTATCATCCGGATCCCCATCCCTCCCTCCCTCCCTCCCTCTCTCGCCGGTCCCCTCTCTCCGCCGTCGGCACCTTGGTGAAGGAAGGAACCTCGGAACTTCATTATTATTTGTGAATAGGACTGCTGTGAAGCTTTTTTAAGAATGTGCTGCTCAAGGAAAAAAAGGGGAACCTAGTAGTATTTCTTATAATTCTCTATGGAAAAAAATTGTGACTGCTGCTGCACTCCAAGGGCTCTCTGTGTGTGTGTGTGTGTGTGTGTGTGTGTGTGTGTGTGTGTGTGTGTGTGTGTGTGTGTGTGTGTGTGTGTGTGTGTGTGTGTGTGGTGTGTGTGTGTGTGTGTGTGTGTGTGTGTGTGTGTGTGTGTGAGAGAGAGAGAGAGAGAGAGAGATGGGATGAGGAGACAAGGTGGTCATATAGGGTAGTGGTTTTCAACCTTTTTGATAACAGGGCCCACTATTTATTCATCATTTGAGCCACGGACCACCGTTTGGTTTCATTTTGACGCTCTCAAGAGTTACAGTACGTCTGATTCACCCACTTTTCATCTGGTTAACAAACTTAGCTGGGGACCAAGTGGAACCCTCTGGACCACTGGTTGAAAACCACTGATATAGGGAAAGAGAACATATGAGTGGACCGTGTCTAATCCTTGTTCCATGTGCATTCCACTCGGTGCCATCGGTATCGTGATAACGGTGTCTTTGTCCAAGCTTTACCTGACAGTTTTGAGGTATACTTTCACTTCATTTGAGCGCGTCAATTTGTGCGCGACAATTTTATCCCGCTGTACGTCTCGGAGGCAAATATCGTTTCGCGTTGTACTTTGAATTAGAATTATGGACCACAACTTCACGTTTGGAGCTACGTACATTATCGACAGCCGTGCTCTTGTGTGATGCTTTAGAACAGGGATGTCAAACTCAAATA